>JASVEL010010136.1:0-268077 GCA_032618575.1 Nicotiana noctiflora
CTGATTTGCATGCCTTTTCGTATGTTCTTATATTTGCTGTATTATGAAAATTTTCTGGTATGCTCTCACATGCCTATGTCATGTGTTTCTCTATTGTGTTTTCCTACTGAGTTTTAGTCCTTTGGTTTCCTTTACCGTACTTTGCTTAGATTCTTTTTAGATGTGTTTTATCGGCCGTTTCTTTAAGTTTACACTACCTGAACTCGTTTAAATTTCAAGCTTTTCTTGAAACTTGTTTCCCGTATATGTTCTACTTGCTATTGTGCTTGTATGCTTCTCATGAGACACTGAAAAGGTCTCTAAGCCTATCTCAATAGTTTGCCTCTTCATCTCTATATTATATTCGAGTTTAAAAATTCTAAGATTTAGGGGTTTTATTTGGCTAATTTGGATTTTATGTTTGGACAAGAGTTCTACTTTAAAACCTTGAACTCTCAGACTCGCTTCGAGTTTATGAGTTAAATTTGAACCTTTTTTATGCGTTTGTGATTTTGAAACCCTCTTGCTTGACATGCCTATGTATTTTATATGAGAACTTCTCTTTCAAATGTTTTGCCAATTGTTAATTGAGTTTGAATCCCTTTAATGTTGCTTATTTGATTGTTACTGATTTTTACCTAAATTAAAACTTTCTTTTACCTCTTTTCTGACTCGAGCAAGGCTTTCGATGGGATTCTTTACTGGAAATTTTATTGATTCCCTTTCTTTGTTTTACAAATTAAATACCACTAGACTTTTACCTTAAATATCTTCTATGTATTTACCCTTTATTTCCTAACCTTGCATGAGATATTTACACATTTGATACCCAATCATTCCACAATAGATACTCAATATTTATCATACCATACTCGAATAACATAAGAACTTTTATATCCCTTACGCGCCGTAGACATCGACGTACTCAACTAGTCAAGAACTTTCATTGATCCCATCTAGAAGAAAAATCATTACACATCCCATGCTCTGCATGACATACATAGGTCTTGTTCATTTTCTTACAATACTGACATGACGGATAAGACCTGTACACATTCATAACTACCACCGAAACAACAATTCATTAGTTCTATACTCTTGGTAAGAACTATCACCTCAATCTGAGCCAGACGATGGTCTTAGCTCTTTAATTTTACTTCATTTACTCAGATTGCACTGGTCTCAAATTCAATGATCACCTCTTACCCGGTACGAACTGTTTGGGCAATAAGCGACTCCAGACATAATTATAAGTCACATATGATGCCCCAACGTGCCAATAGGCTACCAATTCGAACGTAATACAAAAGAAAATGAACTCTAGAAGGAATTATCAATCCCACGCATTAATACAGACTTTCCTGGGAACACAGGAAGCAAGGCATACAATGATAATATATAGAAACTATACTCGATTTCACACTATTGCGGCGTGTAATCCGATCTAGATAACATACCCATGGCGGCGTGCCACCCGATTCACATATAGATCTCATATAAGGAGATGTACATCGAGCCAAATCTGCTCATTACAACATAATACCGAATATCGGTCATAAGCATGCTAAGTGCATCATAACATCTCTGAGGGCATATAGCGTTATAGATAAAAAAAATCAAGCACGACTAAGGTGCGATGTACAATTTGAATTTCAAGAGCCAATATGCTCATATAACGTCATTCCTACGCGAATTCTCAACACATAGCAATTTGTCAAGCCATCTCACAACTCAATAGCATAATGCATCACTACGCAAAATATCTGACAATGAAACATCAACCTAACTACTCCTCCATGAGGACTGCATTACAAAAATGCACACATCTGGCCTGATATAGAGCCATTATTCACATTAAATCTACCCATCAACTTCAAGCTAATTCTGATCACACTGAACTAGTCTGATAACCTTTCAAAGGTCCATAATAACTCCCATCTTCCTCATTACGTACAAGAACAACTGTCACAATCGGGGTAATCCTCCCAGCTCGCAGCTCAATCGGCCAAGTACCCTTCCAGCATGAATCTTCAATATAATGACACTATTACAACCTTCATACTTGGTTTGCATCATTAATAAATCAAGTTATCATATGCCACACTTATATAATATTCTCATGGGACACACTTCCACAACCTACTACAACAATATTTGGTGCGTACCTCCAAACCACTGGTCGCCTTAATGCTAAAAAGCGATCAAGAATAATTAACCAGGGTGCAAAGCCCTTTCTGCGCAACACCGTTCTCAAGTGATGCTGAAGACAATACCAATTTACCTTAACAATCGAAACTTATTTCCTGCTCATCCGATTTCATGACATCTTTGTCAAAAATTTCCTTCGCTCGTGCCATTCTCGGCCCAATTTCTGCAACAAAAACTAGTTCGCCAGTATACCTTAGACCAAACCAACATAGCACATAACCGTGCAACCAACTAATCAGTAGCAACCTCCCCAACTTGGCTCTAAGCCATCTATTAGGACACATTCCATAACACAAAATACTTTTACTCTAATGATGCCGCAATATTATAGTAATATTAAACTCACTCTTTCACAAGCTTGTGGAGACACGAATCATCAGAAATTTTAACTCTTCTGCGATTCTTGCATTCATTCACACAACAATTAAGCCCACTCCTTAGGCGACAAATTTTTTAACTAAGTCCCAAATTTTTCAAAAATTTCGGCAGAGCCTCCTTTGTAATTGCGCCTGTCCACCTGCCAGAGAATCACCAAAACCATCCTAACAAAACATCCAGAACTTGGCAAAGCATCACAATATATATCAATAATATAAATCTCAATACTACATGTATTATACTATCAAAATTGATACATGGACATGCTTTCCACCTATTTGAATCATAACACATAGGAAATACCTTTCAACCCCCAATTATCTGGGCTATTCCACCAAGTAATAACATTTTCTTTCCTTAATAATTTTTGTATACCTTCCATTGCCATACACATTACACAGTACCAACATACTCATTACATAACTATCCAGCCGCGATCTCGGCTAATAGGGACCATACTGAACATATAAGTTCAAATCACTTGTTCACACAATCAGCACCTCGGTGCTCAAGCCATAGGCAAAGATTTGGGCTCAAGTCTCCCAAACTGGCCCAACATCAAACTCACGGAGATTACATCTCGCCTCGATCGGGGAATCACAAACCATCAAGGCACATATACTACTAAGCGCTCGCGTGCGCATACCGACGTGTGGAAGGAATTTCAAGAGGTATATCTCCAGTTGAATCAAGTACGCATGATAAGAATTCCAAGAAAGTGAAGTTTTTCAGCCTCTCGAGGATAAATACACACATCTCCGTAACCGAATCGCAAGACTCTACTAAACATGCTCATGACTCGTGAGACCTAGTAACCTAGGCTCTGATACCAACTTCTCATAACCCAATTTCCATACCTAGTCGTGATGGCGCCTCTCGAGAAGACAATGCCAGTCAACAACTCCAAATCCTTTTTATTATAGCTATCGAACATAAATAAATAGAAATTTTGAATTATTGACATTTAAATATATTAATATCATCTCAATGCATCCCGACCGGGGTGTCACAAGTCATGAGCATCTAGAGAGTAAGGGCGCTACTACTGGCCAACAAAGTATAGATAAATACAAGATAAAAAACTAGAATACAAAATAAAGTACGGTGCCGCGAACGCTAGCGGTCACCTGGCTCAACTACCACCATAAAGTCTTCTGCCCTGCTAATAACCCGTTATCGGGTGAACAATACCTGCAACTGCACGCAAGGTGCAGGGAGTAAAGTGAGTATTTCCAACTCAGTGGTAATAAAAGAGAATAATATCTGAGCGATAAGAAAACACGTATGGGCAAATAAAAATGCTATACAAGACAGTACAATCCCTTTGAGAAAATCGTAATACGGTAAAAATTCTTTTGGCAAATCTCAAGATCGGTTAAAAATATCACTTTGAAAATCCCTTTTACAAATATCTCTTTTTCTTTTTCAACTGCCAGTATATGAATATTATATCAGATAGAGCAAGTTGGCTCATAAGTTGGCCTCTTGGGCATAGCACTCCTCAACATGTAACACCAGTGTATCTGGTCAACAAGGAAAGTAACAGTGTGTATGCCAATGATATATGAGTGCCAATGTCATGCCACGTAGTCCAAATAGGACTGAATGCGTGAATGTAATACAGTGGCGTGCAGCCGATCCATTTGGGTACCCGCACACACTATGGGGGTTCAGACTCCGGAGGAGCTCTTACAGCCCAAGCGCAATAATACTATGACGTGCATCCCGATCCACATACATATTACTGCGACGTGCAGTCTGATCCATATAATACACTACTACGACGTGCAGTCTGGTCCATGCACTATGCTACTGCGGCGTGCAGTCCGATCCATGCATGTATGTGCATATGCGCACATAACACCCGAGGCCTGAAAGCCTCCTCAAATCACTCCTATTGTCCTCACCTATGGCCTTCGACCCCAATCAGTCCAAGAATAGTCAAAAAGCCCCTCGGGCATCATTAAAAACTATAATACTCAGCTCAAATGATAGTTCAAATATCGTTTAAAACTCCAAGTTTGAGAAAAATATAGCTGAGTTCAAAATAGTGTAAATCACACGGACCGAGTTCACTTCATATTTCAAATAGTGAGGGAAACAGTGATGACAGTTCATGTTCATAAAGAGTTCAAACAGTCGGCAATAAGCCTCAAGTATGGCAATGAGCCCAAATCATAATGATAACAACAAATTGTTTGCAAATACGCGATAAAAAACAACAATCGGGACGGACCAAGTCACGATCCCCAATGGTGCTCTACCCCACTCTCAGGTCCAGCGTGCAAGTCACCTCGATACAGCACTAAGATGTGCAAATCTGGGGTTTCAAACCCTCGGATATCATTCCCAAGTATTACTCACCTCGAACCGGCGAAAACTCAAGCCCGCGACACCTTTGCTCCTCAAATCGGCCTCTACGCTCGTCGAAACTAGCCAAAATTAGTACAAATATATCATAATAGTCTAATGAAACATAAACCAATCGAAATAACTCGGAAAATACCAAAAATCACGAAATTGGCAAAACCCGAGCCACGGGCCCACGTCTCAAAAAATTTCGAAATTCATATTTTTAGAATCCTCGTCTCGCCACGAGTTCGTACATACCAAGAACTCCCAAATCGAACTACAAATGGCCCCTCACCTATCAACCGGAATCCGTCAAAATTCAAACTTCGCCAAAATAGGATAACTTCTTCACCAGACCTCCAAAATTACTTCCGATCGCGCTCCTAAGCCTTAAATAATCACCCAGAGCTAACCTAATCATCGAAATTTAATTCCGAGCCCTCTAACTCACAAGTCAACATCCGGTTGACGTTTCTAACTTAAGTCTTCTTAAAAGAGACTAAGTGTCTCATTTCTTATCAAAGTCACTCCAAATCAATTCTAACACACCCAATACCCGTAATGAAACATAAAAAGACAAAAAATGGGAAGACCGGGGTAGTAATTCACAAGACGACGGGTCGGGTCGTCACATATGTGTACCCAAAAACTATCATATGTGTTTTGTTTGACGCATTAGAATTTTTACCTTTCTAAAATCTTGAAAAAGCCCAAAACATTGCTTCTCTTGATAGGACTATAAGTCCCAAATGTCTCCGGGGCTGATAGTATTAGGACGGGTAATAGCATGCTATAGGTAACGATATCATTTCGCGCTTAATACCTTAACGGGGTGAGAAATGCTAGATATGGATATGATTACCACGCGATAACATCACGTGTCTAAGCGGTTACCGGGTATTTTGTGGGGTGATTCATATTATGTATAAACCTAGGACCCCGTTTCTTATTTGTCCATTTTTTTTTCTAGAATTCAAAATACCTTTTTTGCCAAACTTCAACTTTTAAACTGTTTTTAACTCGCAACAACTATGTGAAAATTTCTCTTTTTACTCTTTTATTCAAGATTTTAAAACTGCTTCCTCAATCAAAATTCAGTTTCTTTAACTTCCTTAATCCCTTGCAACCATTATGTGAAAATCCCTCTTTGTATTTGTAATTCTTGCTTGTCTATTTGTTGTTTGCATTTAAAGTCACAATTATAGCATGGTCGGGAACTACACTAGTGGATATTGAGGGGTGCCTAACACCTTCCCCTCGAGATAATTTCTAGCCCTTACCTGAACTCTAGTTTTGAAATTCAAAACCCTTAGTATTCTAATGCTCTTAATCATTAGGTGACGACTTTTCCATTCCAAAAACCTAATTTCCAAACGGGAATAGAGTTGTCTTCCCGAATGTCGTAAATTGCATCTTGCTTTAGAGAAAAGGGAGCGTCGACAATGGTTATTTAAAAATAGCCACAGTTTCAAAAGTAATCAAAATTTAGGCACTTTTCATGTAAAGATAAATCTGAACGAAAATACTATTCGAAATTCGAGAAAATACTGTAGTATAATATACTGGAGTTCCAGTATAATTTACTGGTCCAACATTATATACTGGAACTTTTCGCGTGTTTGAGTTCCAGCATAGTATGTTGAAAGCTTGTACAGAGGTGTCTCCAGTATATTATGCCGGAACTTTCCGTGTTGAAGCAGAATAGTTGTTATTTTTCAACGATTTTGCAAACACAAGCTATTTTTTAATGATTAGTCCAAAATATGGCTAGTCGGTGCTATTTTTACCCAATTTAGCCTAATTTGACACAACCCAACTCAACCCAAGTTATTTTGAGCGGGCTATTAACACTAGGGGTGTTCATGGTTCGGGTTGGATCGGGTTTTCCCTAAAATGAAACCAAATCAAGTAAGTCGATTTTTCAAATATTAAAACCAAACCA
This sequence comes from Nicotiana noctiflora, assembly GCA_032618575.1. Taxonomy (NCBI): domain Eukaryota; kingdom Viridiplantae; phylum Streptophyta; class Magnoliopsida; order Solanales; family Solanaceae; genus Nicotiana; species Nicotiana noctiflora. The sequence continues at coordinate 6,860 of JASVEL010010136.1, forward strand.
ATTAAGCCGGTTTTTCTCGATTCGGTTTATGTCAATTTTTTTATTTTTTCGGTTATTTGTCAATTTTTATTTAAATATAAGACATACACTGCCAAACACATATCCCGAAGATCACATTTTCAAAGTAACACTATCAAATCAATTACCCTTTGAGAAATCGATTATTTACCAAGATATATTGATGATAATTGAATCAAATAGTGATGAATAATTTAAGAACTCAATTAAAAATATATTATTTTTAACACGAAATAGATTCTTACACTAAACAAAAGAAAACTACCGACAAACTATAATGTAAAGGTAAAGAACTATATTAAAAGTGCAAACTATTAACATTTACATTTGAAACTTTGTATAACAATACTCATATATATAGGTGTAATAATAAATTTGAAATAGATACCCCTATAGTCGGGTTGGTTCGGTTTTTTTCTAATTAAAATAAAAATCAAACCAAATTTGATCGATTTTTAAAATTCAAAATCAAACCAAACCAAATCATATCAAAATGTATCAATCTTTTAGTTACTTTGGTTCGATTTTTCGAATTTTTATGGATACGCCTAATTGACACGCTAATTTCATCCAAAATTAGCTCAACTTGTTCATTTGACACAAGTGGGTACTCCCATCACCTCAGTTTAACAAAAGTTTTGATTTGACTGCCGTGTCATTGGTTATGGTAATTTGCAACTTTAATGAATTTGTTTTTCTTTTGGAAATTTTCAACAAAGTCAGAACTTCGAAACAATGAAATTCCAAATGATAGATGAACTTCGAAATATTCGGTATTGGGAGAAAAGAAAATGATTTTAGGTTGATGTTAACATCGTACTCATCTAAGTTAAGGATAATCAGGAATCATACGACAAGAAACGGAAAATATGTACAAGTGTTTTTCTTCCCCTTTTTTTTTCTTTTTATTGTTGGGCTGGCCTTTCACTTCCACTATGTAGTTGTTCTCGAAATAGTACTAGTAAGTCTAGCTAGTGGGACGATGTGTACAAATAGCCACTAACAGCTCATGTCTTTATTTTAAAGTCAGTATTTTAAATATTTTTAATTTTTAGCCACTGGTTTAATAAACTTTAACCCCCCGAACGATGATACCTTTCTGCTCGTGTCATTAACTTCAGAACTTCAGGACTACATGTCCTTAACTTTTGAACTTTAAACTCTAAGTTCAGGACTTCAAGACTACATGTCCTTAACTTTTTAACCTGTAACTCTAAGTTCAGGACTTCAGGACTACATGTCCTTAACTTTCGAACTTGGAACTCTAAGTTCAGGACTTCAAGGTTACATATCCTTAACTTTTGAACTTGGAACTCAAACTTCAAGACTAAGCGTGCTTAACTTTTGAACTTGTAAGTCAAAGTTAAGGACCTATTATCCTTAACTTTTGAACTTGTTTGTCTTTAACTTTTGAATGTGAAATGTAAGTTAAGGACTGCCTGTCATTAACTTTTGAACTTGTAAGTCAAAGTTAAGGACTTATTGTCCTTAACTTTTGAACTTATAATTGTAAGTTAAGCAATGCTTGTCCTTAACTTTTGAATATTAACTGTAAGTTAATGACTGACTGGCCTTAACTTTTGAACTCGGAAATCAAAGTTAAGGACCTATTGTCCTTAAGTTTTGAACTCGTAACTGATGTCTGTCCTTAACTTTTGAACTTGGAAATCAAAGTTAAAAGATTTAAATTTGGGAGAGTCTCCAACATTATTCTTTGGCTATGAATTGCAATCATTATTTTTGTTTCTTTTATATGTGCTTTCCAACTGAACCATGCAAGGAGATTAGAAGGACTACACCCTACTTACAAATGTTAAAGTTCTGTTACTAACTTTTGAACCATGATTATTGAAAAGTTATGTTAAAGAGATTTTGTCTTTTAACGAATGCTTACAAGCGATGTGCATTAGAATGATTGTGTAGATAGGCTCCGTCACCTAAACATAATGCAAATTTTATGGGGAAGGTACGGAGAGAGAGAAGCAAGGGTTTGGGAAGAAAAGCAAGGGATGAAAGGGTAAAAATATTTTTTTATAATAATTTTAATAGGGTAGTGGTTATTTTTGCTCAACAACAGAATTGCTATATAAAGAATAAATACCACCTTAAATAGTGGCTACCCCATACCATTTCTACTAGCTAGTGTAATGTGGTTGCATAGGAAAATTTTATTTGTATCTCATATAATGTATACTAGTTGTATGAGGTAACCTTTTTATCTCACAATTTTGCTGACCCAAAATTTTATGGACCCAGAAGTATAAGATTAAGGTCCACATATTTATGAGAGAAAAATGAACCTCATACAACTAATATAAATTGTATGAGATACAAAATAAAATTTCTCGACTACATATATATGAGAATTTTTTTGACTTTGACTAGCACAAAGAGCCTCGAAAGAAAAAAAAAACAAAAAGGGATTTAAAAAGAATAACAGTGAGTCGGATTCATTGTTTATTTTTACTAATTGTTATACATAAATTATATACTCCACTACTTACACATATATGTTATATATAAATTATACATGTACATGTTTTTTGTTTTTATTTAAGCAGCTCGGTAATCTACTATTTAGGTTAATTCAAATACTAAAGAGTCTTAAAAAGCAAACACTCGCAAGTCAACTAATATAATAAAATAAAATTCAAAAGAGCGATAGTAGAATTGCGGGGAATCCATTCGATAAAAATATTCATGATTTAACTAGTGTTCGGGCATAAATTTGATTGAAATTTGAATAAAATAATTTTTAAAGTTGCCTTTTAAAATAGTTTTTGGAAGTTTGATGAGTGAAATAAAAGATTTTCACCCAAAAACTGGCTCAATCTAGTTTTTGAAAGTTGAAACTTGAAAAATTCTTCAATATTTTTTTATTTAAAAATTGATCAAATTCCATGAACAAATAATATGTTTAACCTTTTTTTTTTTGGATTTTTTTTAAAGGTCTATGTCCAAATGAGAGATTAATATTTATAGGAAAAATGACATTGTATAGCAGATTTCAAAATAGTAGCTGAAAAAATATAATATCTTTTGTATAATTTTTTTTGTGTATATGTATATATGTATAATATATTAGAGAATGGAGCACCAGTGCACCAAACTCCAGTAAATTATATTAGACCAGTATATTATGCTAGAACTTTAATATATTATGCTGGAGTATTTTTCCAGATTTTGAACAGTCTTTTTGTTCAAATTTATTTTTACATGAAAAGTGACTAAATTTCGATTACTTTTAAAACTGTGGCTATTTTTGAAGACCACTGTGAATTTCTCCCTGTATATATATGCAGCGTGTAATTTGTGTAAGCCTATCTGTCCTCTCAGTGAAAATGTGAAACGGGAGATAGCTGTTTGTGTGATGTAAATTTGGCCCATTTTATAACATGTTAAATATACCCAAGTTTGGGGTTTAAATTGTACATGTTATGTAATTAAAATTGTTGTTGTTGTATGTAATTAGATTGAAACTTGAATGGAGATAGTAATAAAGTTTCAAATAATGTAAAGAATATAAAAAGGGAAATTTTACCACCTATAGAATAAGTTAGTACGCTATTTATAACATATAAATACTTTTTTAAGATTTTACATAATATAATAACCTTTTTTATTTTGTAGCAAAAAAATTTAAATTTAATACTTTCCTATATTTAAGCCTTATTAGATGGTACAAAATATTTTTCTCTCACCAATTTATGGTATAACTTTCGTTTTTTGTGAAATGACGCCACTTAATACAGCTTAATACACCTAAATACAGATTCACCTTCCCATGATTTGCGCTGAAACATTACTTTTTTCCCGCTTAATACAGCTTAATACACCTAAATACTGATCATGATTTACAGGAATCCCTGTTTGAGCGGCGTTATTTCATGTTGTATTATTGAATACAATTCGTTTAATACACTATATACATCATAAAATAACGTAAAACATATCTATATCACGTAATATAGGAAATTTTTTTTATTTATTGCTAATTAGATCTTAATAAATGCCTTTTGTGAAAAAAAATCTCTATAAAAAGCGGGAGATGGCTGCTTGTGTGTTGTTTCGGCCCATTTTATGTTGTCAAATCAGCCCAAGTTTGGGGTTTAGTTGGGTAGGGAATAGGAATAAATTCCTTTCAAGAATCTGGCAAATTAATGCTACATAGCTTACTTTAATTGATCCATAAGAAAACTTTGTTTAGCGATACGTGTTTGACCACTTTCTCCCTTTGTGAAGAAAAGAAAAGTTTCTTTTGAATTTGATTTAGTAAGTTATAAGAAAGAGATGCACAAAGAAATGAAAAAATAACGTTGAGTTAGAACTTAGACGGATCGGTTTATAATTCATTTGACAGCTCAAATTGACCACATTAGACAAGTTTTGGGCTAATTGTGTTATGGCTGATTTATGGGAAAAGTATATTATATAGACGCTACCCAAAAATAATAGCAATATATAATATTTTTGTATACGGAAAAGAGCCAGAATGCCCCTAAACTATTCGTTTTGGAACAATAATGCCCTTCATCCACCTATTGGGCCAAATATGTCATTCTATTAATGTTTTTGGCTCACAAATGCCCTTTGAGTTAACGGAGGGACACATGTCATCGTCTTGTTGGCTTATTCTAAATATTTCTTAATTAATTAAAAAGACCTATTATTCATACCCGAAAATTAATTTTCTAAAGCAATTTTTCTAAAACTTTTTTTTTACTAAAAATTGAAGGAAAAAAAGGATTTTTTTCCAGTTTTACAAAAAAACAGATTTTTTTTCAAGTTTTTTTCCAGTTTAGAAAAATCTGGAAAAAAATGTATTTTAGATTTTATCAATTATAAAAAATAATTTAGCTCCTCCACCTTTAATAATTGATAAATTACATTTTTATCAAAAACAAAATTACATTTTCTTTTCCAGATTATACAAAAATCATTGTTTTAGAAATTATTTTTCAGTTTTTTAAAGAAATATTTTTCTTAAAACTGGAATTTCTTTTTTGATTTTTTCTGTTTTTAGAAAAAAATATTATTTTTTTCAGTTTTTACAAAAATATTGGTTTAGAAAATTACTTTTTAGATTTTATTTTTGTTTTTACAAAAATATTGTTTTAGAAAAAAAAATCCATTTTTTGTAAAAACTGGAAAAAAATTCCTTTTGTTTTCTTCAATTTTTAGTAAAAAAAAAGTTTTAGAAAAAATGCTTTAGAAAATTATTTTTCAGGTATGAATAATGGGTCTTTTTAATTAATTAAAAAATATTTAGAATTAGCCAGCGGAACGATGACATGTGACCCTCCGTTAACTCAAAGGGCATTTGTGAGCCAAAAATATTAACGGAAGGGCATATTTGGCCCAATAGGTGGATAAAGGGCATTATTGTTCCAAAACGAATAGTTCAGGGGCAATTCTAGCCCTTCTATTAAGGTATACTATACATATTTTATACATAATTAATGTATATCCTTTTTTATATATTTGACTATTTAATTTATTATTTTCAGCCAATTGACTTTGTTGTCTCAACCCGGTTTAACGTGCCTATATTTAATAACACCCTACCATTAATATTTTGATTACTTCATTTATTTTTTTTAAGATTAAGACGTTTTAATCTGAATACATATCTGAATATCAAGATATGTATTAAGATTAAGACATCTGAATGTGAATACATTTGAATATATTAAGATGTGTATTAAGACCTGAATACTAAATAATTAAAGACTGTTTGATTTTTAGCATCTGAATATATAAAATTTATCTCTATTTGAAAATTAATAAACGTAAAATTCAAATGAAATACTAACTAATCTAATATTTTATCAATAAAATTTATAGTTTTTAAAAATATGATAGTTGTTGGTGGTGATGGTTAATGGATGAATACCGATTAGCAACGGTGGATGGTGGTAGTATTGGTTGATGATGGTGGTTCATGCTAGTAACTAGTAGTTATTGGTAGTGGTGGCGATTATGTTTCAGGATGGTGATGGTGGTGGCTGTTGATAATAGTTAATAATGGCGGATGGTGGTAGTAGTTATTACTTAGGAAGATGTGGGTAGGTGGTGGTAGGTTATAATGATGGGCATTGTCGGCCATAGTTGTTGGTGGTGATGTGGTGGTCAATTGTGTTAGTTGAGGTGGATGAGTGTTGATTGTGGGTGATGGTGGCCAAAGTGATGGGGATAGTGGGCGGTGATGGTCAATAATGTGGCGGCTATGATTGAGGATGATGGTGGCGTGGTGGTGGTGGTGGAGGTGGTGGTAGTGAGGTTGGTTGAGTATGGTGGTGGTGGTAGCATGATGGTAGTTGATAATGGCAGGCGGTGGCGGCAGTTAATAATAAATATATGATAGCATCTTAATGAAATTAAATCCATTAAGTGGTTGTGAAGTAATACAAACAAACACACTTAATGATTAATATCTGAATAATTAAGATTTAACATTTAAAAACAAACGGACTTAATATGTGATATCTAAATGATTAAGATTTAGACCTCTATTAAGTGGCATTACATTAATGTAATGAGCTTAGGCAATGACCTATCAATCATGGCTACAGCAAATATTATCACCTAGTAGCTCTATGGACAACTGTTTCAGGTACCAATATTCCCACCTGAACAAATGATTAATATTCCTCTAGCTTCTACATGGAAGGGGAAAAAAAGGCTAATATGTCAATTTTTGACATGAACAAGTTCGTTAAATAATAAAACAATTTTTGCTAGTGAAATTAGTCCATTAATTTTAATTTACGTTATCTTATTTCTATTTTGGTCGGTTTAAAAAAAATATTTTTTTAGTTTTAAAAAGAATTTTATTTAAACTTCTCATTTTATAATAAACAATAATATTTTATAGCTACACAAAATATTATGGCATATTTAAAATCACAAGTTTCGAAAGATTGTAAATACACAAATATTTTTAACGCCACATAGTTTAAAATTATAATTTCCTTCTTTAATTTCATAACCAAAAGTTCGTAAGGTATTAGTTTAAGGGTTTAAGCTGTATTCTAGGAGCAAATTTTTTTTTTCTCATTTTATTTTAAAAGAAAAGCAAGAAGGGCCAACATGTTAAATTTCAAAACCTCAGGGTGAAATAGTACAATTTACAGAACTGCTCAAAGACATATTTCCCTATTTTCCAAAACAATCCCAATTCGAATTCTCCCATTTTGAAAATAGCCTGTCCGAAGATTCAATCACGCTCCGACGAATCGAGACCTAATCGCAGAAATCTTAAATCTCTCTGAATTTCTATAGAATTTGAAGGTCATTTGGTTCGTCAATGGAAGCAATTAGAAAGCAAGCCACAAGGCTCAGAGAACAGGTCGCTCGCCAACAGCAAGTACGATCCGCATCCTCTTTCTATATATTAGCATTTTTTACTCCGTAATTCGTAATTTAATCTACTATAAGCTAAATCAAACCAATTTTTACCTTGTATTGTTGGTTGATTAAATTGATCCATTTGATCGTGTGTTTTTTCTCGCTTTTTATAGCTCAGTTAATTCTAGGTTGATTCATATCTGATTTGCTGAAGTGCTAATTGCCAATGGATTATTTGATTTTGATGAAATGTATTTTGATTGTTTTTCACGTGCTAGACTTATTTTCAGTCATCTTTAGAATAGTGCCACATCCTAGTAATGCTCATATTTAATAAATTTTGTTAATTATATCCTATTATGGAAATTATTGGTAGTAATAATTATAAGTCGTTTTCATGTTTTTTAGAATGCTCATAGTCAATATTGCAATGTGTACTAAATCTCCCTGGTTTTGAGTGATTATGGTTTTTGTTAGGTTGACAAGCTAGGAGTTTTCGGGTGATTTGATGGAATAAACTCACTATATATGAAGATGAAAATGCATTGTTTTGTTCTGAAATGCCTACATTGTGAAATCCTTATGACTTGCCTTATGCTCTCTTCAGTTAGTAGAGCACTTTTACTATCTTTTATTCTGTATTTTGAAATATTAGATAACGCGAGTTCGAGTCTCCCCAAGAGCAAGGTGGTAAGTTCTTGGAGGAAAGGATGCCGGGGGTCTATTTGGAAACAGCCTCTCTACCCCAGGGTAGGGGTAAGGTCCGGGTACACACTAACCTCCCCAGACCCCACTAAGTGGGATTATACTGGGTTGTTGTTGTAGATAACGCGATGATTTCTTACGGCCATCATGATACTCTGCTATTAACCATGGTATTTATGTTAAAGAAGTCCTTTCTTATATCGTAGTTGGGGCGCGTGGTACTTAGATTCCTCTAAACAATCTTTCAACAAGCTTCTGATTGCTATTTAGTTTATTTTAAAGTGATTTTCTCATCCAAATATTGTAAAATATTGTAAATTGAGTCATATTTTTTAGTACTGTAGTTATAGCCTAGTAATTGATGGTTGACTAGAATGTGACTCTGCCACCTAAGTTTAGCAGTGGATGTGTTTTAGGAGGTCAATTAGTTCTTATAAGGATGAGTTCAAAGCTTTCTACTCATAATTTATGTTAATTTCTATTTGTGGCCCACAATCCCCTTTGCACTATTTATCGGTGCCTCTATCAAGCTCCATTTATAGATTTTGAACAAGGTTAGCATCTCCATTTTGAGCTTCGCCTCATGATTTGTGGCTCTAATTCATCCATCTCTGGCCGATAATCTGTGGTTTTTAGGCTTTTTTTTCGAATGAATTGTTCTCTGGTATTTTGTTTCTGCAACTGATCAAATTACTGTTATTGGAAGTACTTAATATATTTTTTTCGACTACTTAATAGTTTCTGACTTCTCTCTTTTCAGGCTGTCCTCAAGCAGTTTGGGGCAGGGGGATATGGTTCAGATCTTGTGACTGATGAAGCCGAACTCCAGCAGCATCATAAGCTCGAAAAGCTTTACATATCCACTCGTGCTGCAAAGGTTTCTCGTTTTGTCAGCTGATATTTTCCTTTTTCCCTGATTTTGTAGGAGGCCTTTGTATTGAATTTTGGAAGTGGAGTCTTACTTGCATATTAGTTAATATAATCTCTTACATTAGTCAAAGATTTTATTCTTCTACTGCATGGTATACCTGTTTGAATGTGGTTTTACATAATCAGAGTTTTAAATATTTCTCATTTTTAGATTCTTTCTATAAATGAACTAAGAGCCTGTTTTGGCGTATTTTAAGTGCTTTTAAGCCAAAATGGCTTTTAAGCCATTTTATAGCATTTGGATAAAGTAACAAAAGTGCTTTTAAGCTCTTTTTTTAAAGCTAAAATGACAAAAATAAGCCAAAAGCTAGAATTCCTAAGTTATGGCTTTTGGCTTAAAAGTCACTTACAACAAGCCCATCCAAACGGGCTATAAGCCACATACTTGTAGCGCTTCAATTACATTACTATGGATCATTCATTCTCAACTTCTTGATTCAAAATGATTTGGGGTTGGTTATATAAATCCTCTATATCCATTTATGCCCTAACCAAAGTCCATTTCATTCTGTAAATTCTAAAGCATTTGTTCCTTTAGTCAAAGAAAAAACGAATTTGCTCTTTTAGGCAAACTGGATTATTTCTGAAGCTCGCACTTACACTTACAATGCTAACTACTTTCAACCCAACTAGTTGTTATTCCTATATAAATTGCTTCTTTCCATTGTGTTTTATCCTTAGCTAAGTTGGCATTGACTCCTAAAGATTCCCATAACTTTTGAGCTTATTCTATTGTCAAGATTTTATTGTTTCTCCTTTCCAACTGGAGATACACATACAGAAACTTTGAGGCATCACCTCAAAAACATTTGATCTTTTGAAATGCAGCATTTTCAAAGGGATATTGTTCGTGGTGTTGAAGGTTATATTGTTACTGGGTCTAAACAAGTTGAAATAGGTCATTTTCTGACCTCTTCCACATTGATGATTGTTCTTTTAGGTTAAAAGAAAAACTTCGATATCTGTTGACAAATATGAGCTTCTCATACAGGAACTAAACTGTCAGAAGATAGCAGGAAATATGGTGCTGAAAATACATGTACAAGTGGTACTACATTGTCAAAAGCTGCATTAGGTTTTTCACGTGCTCGTGCGCAGATGGAGAAGGAGCGAGGAAATCTGTTGAAAGCCCTTGGAACGCAGGTTAATGAAATAGTCTCAACTTTATAACCTTCTCAATTATATTTGATGTCACACTCTGGAACAAGTAGGTCTATCTAATTGTTGTATTGGATGCATATTGTTGTTTATATTTGGTATTTGGCTGAAACTTAAATGAATTGGCTCCAAAAGTACTCTGTACTTTAAAGCTTCTTTTCTCTTGTGGGACCTTTCTATGCCTTGTGGAGCATATGTTTCTTTTCTGATGTGTTTCTTCTAATCCATGCGTCAATATTGGCAGAGAAGCATTTTGGATCACTATTTCCCGTACTGCACAACCTTTGTTACTGTTGGAGACTCATTTTTTCTGCTAAGCCATAGTTTTCTATAAAATGTTTTATAAACTGTGAGAATTTGTCGTAAATTGACAAGTTTTATGCTACTGGAGACTCATACTAGCGGTTTTTCTTCTTTTTTAAAAAAAGAAAATGTCAGCTTCTGAAATATGCAAAGTACTTTTTGTCAAAGATAATAAACAAAGGACTAGTGGAATAAATATATTCCTCATTACAAACAAAGCCGGAGATGTCTTATTTAGTTCATCTGTTTGTCACGTGCTATCTCTTTTACTCTTCCATGAACCTGGGACATGTTAAAGATTTTGTTCTGGGTAAATTAAGCCTCATCACAGTAAATTAATTCAAGCGGAATGCTGTAGGTTCCTGCTATTAACCAAGGTGATAAGAGAACTTGTTAGTAGTACAAGTACCTAGGTATCAGAATTTTGGGGGCCCTGGTCATACTTGAAGTTCATTTGGGCAACTCAAAGAAAAGGGGGTTGGATTGAGGCCATTAGATCAAGATGAAGTGGAGTTATATCTATCCTTCTAGATAACAATGTTCTTAAGGGTTCAACATCATGCTGCTTCAGTCAATTAATGATTTTGGTTCCCTATTTTCTATTTGTCTCGGCCAAGATTTGAATATTTGATGAGCTCTAGAAGATGTAGTTCTTTTAGAACTGAGACTATTTACTTAATTAGAACTGGGACTATTTACTTAAGTTGAAGTCCATAAACAGACTTCATCTTGGTCTAACCATTTAGGAATTATGTGTGAGGACACTCCAATTGTTCTATGTCCAGTATGTCAGTCTGTTTCAAGCCATCTACTTGACTATTGATATTTCCTTTCCAGGTTGCTGAACCATTAAGGGCCATGGTGATGGGAGCTCCATTGGAAGATGCTCGACATCTAGCTCAAAGATATGATAGAATGCGACAAGAGGCAGAAGCACAGGTATTTAGTTGCTTCTCCGTTTTAAATTGTAAGGCAGACTTTAAATCAAGTAATATGGTTTCTTTCCATAATGTGTTGATGGTGTCTTAAGTTACTTTGATGATAATAAAAATTTCGGATCAGTTAATTGCACATGCTATGCCAGTTCTCTTTTCTGACTAACCTAGATAGGCTGTTGAAGTATCCAGACGACAAGCTAAACTGAGAGAAGGAACAGGTCATCCTGACATGGCATATAAACTGGAAGCAGCCGAAGCAAAGCTACAAGACTTGAAGTCAAATATGAATACATTGGGAAAAGAAGCTTCAGCAGCTATGGCTGCTGTTGAAGCTCAGCAGCAAAGACTGACACTACAACGATTGATTGCCATGGTAACCATCCTCCTAGAGCTGTGGAATAGAGTGCTTTTAAAAGGTACCACATAAGCAAAATTTGATTATTTTAAATGTCATTTCATTCTTGTGATTAGGTTGAATCAGAACGGTCATACCATCAGAGAATCCTTCAGATTCTTGATCAGCTAGAAGCTGAGGTATGTGTGATTTATTTTGGAAAATCCTGAATATGATGGACTCCCACTGATTAACCCACCATATTTGAGAAACTAAGGGTAATTTGTTTTTATGATTCAGATGTTATCAGAGCGCCAGCGTATTGAAGCAGCTCCTGCTCCTGCTCCTAGTGTGGATACTATGCCTCCACCTCCCTCATATGAAGAAGTAAATGGTGTCTCTACGTCACCTGTACAAAATGGATCAACTGATAGTATGGGTTACTTTCTCGGAGAAGTGCGTATTTTGAACTTTCAAGTAAATTGAATAGATTTAGCTCGGTGATGAGTGCTCAATAGCTTTGCTTCTTTTTTGGTTGGTAACAGGTCGTGTACCCATATCAAGCTGAATCTGATGTGGAGCTTAATTTATCTGTTGGAGAATATGTTGTTATTCGCAAGGTTTGTTAGTTTATTTTGCTCTACTGGATTCACTTGTGCATGTTGGTGTCGTATTTCCTTGTATTACTCATCTGAACTTGAGAAATACCTTAAACAAAAGGATAGTATGATGGATATAGTAATACATCCTGGAAGCTTTTGGTTCCAGTGGTATAGCAGTTACAGGTGTTTTACTGGATCGCCTCAGCTTGTGATTTAACTCCTGCTGATCTGAATTCATATTTACGTATTGGTTCACTTGCAATCTCTACAGTTAATAGACTTCTAGAACTAGAAATATAAAATGCATTTGAGAGTGATATTCTATCTCGGACTTGCCTGCTCTGTAATATCTGTTTTTTTGTTTGAATTCTACCCATCAACTGTGCCAGTGGATGCATTTCAAATGGTTGATTATATCCAATCACTTTATAGATAACAGTGTGTTTCATTGGTGTTTTCAGGTTTCTAACAATGGTTGGGCTGAAGGTGAATGCAAAGGCAGAGCAGGATGGTTTCCTTTCGGTTACATTGAAAGAAGGGAACGTGTCCTTGCAAGTAAAGTGGCCGAGGTTTTCTGAAATGTAGGGATTTCTTTTATTATAAAGGAGCCGTCGGATTTCTGTATCTTCTGATGCTTATATCATCTGCTGCTTGCGATCGTTTCTGCCTCTTGTAACATTCTCTGTGTTTGTCCCCTTAAATACTTCTTATAGGGGTCTTTTTTTCCTTTCCTTTTTTGATCGTTATTCCATCCGAGGGTAAATTTTTATATTTCCCCTCTTTTAAGGAATTGGAGGTGATTGTTGTATGTTGCAATTTGTTGTGATTAATTTTGTAGCAATGTCTATCCTAGTACATTTTTATAACTCGTTTTCCCTTTTTGGGTCTCGGAGAATGCGAGCAAATAATATATTTCGCCTTAAGCAGACAAGGAATAGTAACACTTTGAAAACATTGTAGAATTCTATATTAACATTTCTAACTACAAAGAGTTGCTGCTAGGAGGCTTTTTGCGCTCAAATAAAGCGAATATCACAATTAAAAAGAACATATGAAAAAGCTATGGTTCTTTTGAATGTAGCCAGGTTGGTATACACCAAAATATGTGCGACGACCCTAATCTATAAGTCTACTTTAAACCATGATCAACTCTTACTAGGAAAAGACTGTATAAAGGAATGATAGGCAGGAAAAGACTGTAAAGAACAGCGAGAACCTACTGACGATTTTGAAAGTTGCTGTGGACGGGTGGATGCCGTGCGGTAATTAATTGAACCCATAACTTTCGTGCGGAGTAAAAATTTATGTCTAAAATTTATTAAAATTATAAAAACAATAGATATGAACTCATAACTTAAAAATATAATAGGTTCAATGTTAATTCTTTTTAAAATTGAATCCATAGAATTTAGATCGTGAAACCTACCATATTCAATTCACTTTCGAGTAGAACGTGAAAATTGCCATGGGCAGATGATAACTAACGGCAGAGCCAAAATTCTAATAATGGAGTCAAAAAGGTGCTATACTAAACATTTACTTGTACAAGGGGAATTCAACAAGTTATATATACTCAAAAATATTTTCTTACCTAATCTTTTTAGCTGTTACCTATATACCAGGTACAATTTTCCAGCAAAGGGAATTCAATTGAACTGCTTTCATACAATTTTACCAGTATACATAGCTCCTACACTGAATTGATATTATGAATGGAATGCAATTGAACCCCTTTCATACAATTTTACCTACATACACTGCTCCCCGCTAATTGATAGTATGAATGTTCCAAGAGCGGTCCTGATTGTAATCAAAACCTGAAATGTTCTCTTCCTATTTATGTTACGCCACAAGTAAATATTATTTCCTTCGCGTGTATTATGAACAAAACGATAAAATATGAGGGATTATGTGCTCTTAAGTAATGAAATACTATTTCAGAGGTTGTCTTTGTTTGACAATTAGTCACCTTCAGATAAATCGTAAAAAGGTCGTCACTTTTCATTTCATTTTGACGATCACACCGAGATGAGCAGGGCATTTCACTTTCTGAAATATGGAATTTTAATACAATGGCTGTTATTTAAATACGTCAGTTTACCACAAAAATGAACAAAATATTATAAAAGACATGTTTATTACACTTGGAATTTGCTTACGTAGCTTGCAAACAAAGTACATACCCAACAAACCACCAAAAATAGGTTTTCGTAATTATCTTGTCAGGTTAAAAGGTGCAACTATCACTTAATGAACATAGAATTACAAACATCAAAATCTGCAGTAATCACATAATTGGCCAAGAGCTTGTTGCTGTCTTCCTTGACCAGACTTCTTTTTTGTAACCATCCAAAACTGCAAAGCAAGACAAAGCATAAACTGGGTTAATGATCTCCACGAAGAAGCTGAAAAAACTACAATTTCCATGTATCTTTCTTAACACAGTTATCGTAAAATTGCAAAGTGATGCCATCGGTTTGAACACAACGCACTAACTTTAAACCTAGGAAACAAACTTATTAAATCATCATTAATGACACTGTTGAAGTAAGTACGATCCTAATTTAATATGATCTTCCAATTTTATTGTTTCGACATAATTGACAGTGCAACTCCTCCTTCATGAACCTGTTCATATTGTCAATTCCAAGCTCGAATAAAGGAGGATAGTTGCAGTAAGCTGACAGCTAGCATGAAACTAATCGATAAGGAATTTCGTTAGGAATGTAAGCTGACAGGAACAGCGAAACTAATCAATAAGGAATTTCGTTGGGAATGTAATGGGTCCAAAGTCCAGACGGAGTTAAATGGACAGTGAGGATTCATACAACTTGGAACTGAGGCAATTTTGATGTTATTGTTGTTCTTGACATACTCCTGACTCCACCTGTGGGATATCGCTGGGTTTGTTGTTGTTCTTGACATAGATTTGAACATTAGGGAAATATGACCTTACAATTTTGTTGAAGTCCACAATGATTTGTTAAGGGAAACTTTTCACTTAGACTTGGAAATTTGTGATGACACATGAATGACAATCTAAAATCGATTACTTGTAAATCAAATTCAAGGTGAGGAAGAAAAATTTGTGTTTTTTTGGGAAGTGAGGATGTGTTCATATTCATTCAAAAAAAACATACAATGCAGTCTAACATGGCAGGTAAAACACACACAGTGGCGGATTTACATGGTGGCAAGCAGTATCACGGGACACCGCTTCGTCGAATTTTTTTTACTATTTATATATATAAAAATAATAAGTAAACAGAAATACAAGATAAAAGCATTAAAAGTGACACCACTTACAACAAAACATTTTAGTAGTCTAGTGGTCGTTAGCTTCAAGTACTATGTGAGAGGTTTTGGGTTCGAACTCCCTTGGCTCCACAAAATATTTTTTGGTTGTTACAACCCTTTTACTAGAAATAGTGACACCACTTATGAAAAATACTGCATACGCCACTGCGCGCGCACAGAGAGAGAGAAAGAGAGATCATGATTTGAAAAAATAACCCTGCTTATTGTTTGAAGGCTAGGAAAAAAATACTTCCTACAATGATCCACGTGCTTATCTATAGAAGGCGAAAGCTTAGGTGCATAGAGGGTATATTTTTGAACCATGAGACATGCATCTATATAATTGGCATGCTACTCAAGTACATCGTCATTATGATACTTACATATCGTCTAAGATCGGTTTCCAGATAGCTGTGCAAGAATAATAGCCAGTATGATGAAAATGACAACAATCTGCAATAAATTTCAGAGATGAGAAAATATTAAATGCAGAAAGGTAAATTGTATCTAAAGCGTGAAACAGTCAGCTGTATACACTTACCAGAACAGGACTGTAATTAGGCTCGCTCCTGATTATATATGATTTCCTGGTGATAGGTACATGCATTAGTTGATACTCACAGCATGTGAAGATGAGAACAACTAGGATATGTACAAACCTTTTGTTCAAGGTTCCCGAGTCTCTGCAAGTTTTCAGGATCGCTTCAAGCCTCTTCAGAGTTTTTGTTGCATTTGGGTCATTATTATTAACCTAAAACAATAAAAGAGCAGTTTTGGTGGCATGTCTTTTCATCAAGAAAGGAAATTTTGACATAAAAAGGGAACAAAAAGAAACAGATAGCAGACAGAGTGCATAGCCCATATTATTAGCCATTAAGCAAAAGCTTTGCCAAATTATGTATCACCGGTTCAAATAATCGTTAGATGTATCAATTCAAAGGCTAAGAGGTATCAGTATTGTAATAGGAACATGTTACGCGTAGATGTGTACTAATTTGTCTATTTTTGTACTACACCTTTGTACATATGTGTGAGAGAGACTCCTGGATAACTATTTTGCAAACAATTATTCAGTATTTCTGGAAGAAAAGACAGGCATCTGTAGTAGGAACATGATTCAGAAACCCCATCACAATTTGTATGCACAAGGTTTCTCGTACTGTAATGCAAGGTCCATATTGACCAAATGAGCCACAAAAGTGTGCATATACTTATTCCAAGACAACACATGCATTGTTAACGTTAAACAAAAAGGACTGGGTAATCCTCAATTTGACCCAACAACTTCAACACGAGCACATTATAACTGGGCAATTAGGCATGGTTGAGAATAAATAAGTTCCATACCTTGGATTTCAGCATACAAGAAAAGTCAAAAAAAGCACCATATACATCTGCAATAGTCTTGGTCCGGTCAATGACCTTAGCAGTCAGACCTAGAAAGAATAAACCAAAAGTTAATAATAATGACAGGTATAGTATAAAATTAAGAAGACAAGGATATAATGTGATGCTTAAAAACTGAACACAATATCTACTTTAAATAAGTTCCATCAGCAAATGCAGTAGAACAAATAGATGCATGAATAATACATGCTGGGAGAGAGTTCTCAAAGAAATGATACAAAGACAAGAAAGGTAGAATATACATTAAGACAGTGTTTACGATAAAACCCACTCCATTACATGATAATAGTAAATCCTTTTTTTTATAAGGTATAAGATTTTATTAATGAAGGCAAAAAACACCCGTATACAATGGAAAACCTTACAAAACGATGTGGTTTTCTACGAACAACACCTGACCTTCTATACATATAAAAACATCGTGGGTGCACCAAAAATAAATAAGGAATGAGAGGGTATCCCGCAAGTACACAAAATCTCTCTACATCATAATAACAAGTCCTATTGACAAAAGATGCAATTTATAAACAAATTGGCCACATTTTACAGGGTCAGATTGCAATTGGATATGAAGTCACAGGAAATGCATGTCGAGAATCATAGTTCTTACCACGTCTCATTTTTACCACTCCTCTGAAGACTTCAATGTTGTCGTAGCACATAGCTAATGTCCCAATTGCCATGACCTGGTACCATTAGATAATACAACAAGGCAAAAGCATGGTAAAGAAGTATGCTTAGCAAGTTACTGGTGCAACAATGCTTCTGGATGCTGTAAAAGGTAAATAACTGAAACAAATATTGTAATGGAAATTTCTTCCTTCCCCAGCCTACAAGTCCATGTTTAAAAAATTGTAGATTATTAGTCATTCACCACACTTACTCTATGGTCAATTAAACAAGCATGAATAGAAGTCATGGCAATAAGACAATACGAAGATCCTTGATCAATAAATAGATTGAAATTAAATGATTCGCCATAGAGTTTGCTTCAGCAAATTTGATACATTTTCTGTTTCGATCTTTATCGACACTTACCCAAACAGAGAACATAAAATTCCATCATAAGAAACACTTTGTGAAAAATTGAATAAATGGAAAGACCAAGACTAGAATTTCAAATAGTTAGAAAAGGAATCGTCAAGTGTGACAGAAGAAATGTCTTCATGTAGGAAGCGTTTAGCCTGAGATAAATTAAAAGGCTAGAGAGCCAAGAAACAACCTAGAGGATATACCTGTGGAATAGCACAGAATCGAAAGATGGAAGGATCACGCAAAGCAGACATGTAAGTCAAACAATCTTCTACATGTGATAAAGCATTAGTGACCATGTCATTGAGACATTGCACTGCTTTGGCCGAGTTATCCTCGTACTTTAATTCCTGTGGGAAATAAACAAATATGTCAATTAACCTATGAATGAAACCCATCTCTGAGCTTTGACTAAACAACTGCACTTGCTACAGTCTAAGTTCATTCAATAACTATGACGGCAGGGAAAAAACGAGTTGAGAAACTCGTACAAGACCAAGGAGATGAAGAGTTCAAACCTCAAGCTTGTTAACATATTTACTCCATATTTCACGGGGCCAGAACATACGGCACTTGGGCACTTCATTTATGTCCTCCAGATAATCTCTAATGATGTTAGTTTTCTGCAATATATAGCAAATATGTTAGTATTACTGTCCTCAAGAAAGAAGAATCTCAAAGATGGACAGTTGTGCCTGCCACACATGTAAAGGTTTAAACCTGAAGAAATAAACCCATGGAGTTGGAGAGAGAATCTGAAGCCAGATCTTCTTTCCCAGAGGCATGGAACAGTTTTGACAATCCTAGCCCAACAAGCCCAGCTACATAGTGACAGTATTCGTCATAATCATCGGTTGTTTCCACCTGCAGAGGTAGATTTGTTGAAATGGAAATACATGGAGGTTGAATCTAGAAATGAAGCTTGTAAAACTATTAAATCGTAAAGTAGCTACACATCGGGCGCGCTTAAAGGTTAAAGTTACCTTTCAAAAACCTAACAAGATTTTAGCGCTCATTAACCAAATTCCATGAACTTGTCTTCTATAGTGTTAATAGCCTTGTCTTACTTAACAAACAAAGACAGAGATGATAATTCAACAAAGACGACAATATCCGTACGGGCTAACAACACTGGTGCAAAACATGTCAAAAAATAGTTAAATACAGGTGAAAAAGATACCAAATCTCAAATAGCAGAAATACTAGTAATATCACATCAATCACGATGTAGTGAAGCAGAGACCATGGTTTATACTTTTGAGTAGGTGGAATAATTCAATGGCTTGAAGATGAGGAATTGCATAAAAAGGGAAAACTTGAGAGATCGAGCCAATTCATACAAACAAAAAATGCAAACAAGTACAAACTGCTTTTTGTGAGTATCAGATAATTTGATCCTGTTCTTTATGGTTTATCTTGCATACCTCCTTGCATATGAATTTTGCCATTCCGGCACCCATTCTCATGGTAATATCCTCAATTGCCTGCTGATAACTGCAAAATATAAGAACATAATCTTCATTATAGCCTACTCATACAATGGGACCCAAAGTTTGTACATTTTGAAATTCAGACTACAACCCCAGTTCACATTTTTTGTCGTATAAGTAGCATTTCTTTTTTTCCTGATTTTTTAGGGTTGAAGAAGGCAGAGAAAGCTGCACCGCTCATAAGTAAACATTTCTGAATTCACATTAGGGACATACCGCGTGGATCTACAGTTGAATTTGGATTTCTCCAAACCTTGCAACAGAATTTAAATTCTAGAGGACCTACTGCTACATCATATTCAACAAATATGCTGATTGTAACCTCTCAATTGAGCAAAATCTTAGTATCAGAAAAGCACACAAGCTGGGTAAGAACTCACTGTTTCCTAAGCTCCAGAAAAGCAGTTGAAACATGATGGAACTGGTCCATGAGAACCTTGTACTCCTTTGTACCACCTAACATGTTAAAAAATTGGGATTAGGAATTCACTCTAATAAAACAGCAATAACTGCAACGCAGTCCCAAACAAGTTGGGGTGGCTAAATGAATCCACACTTCTCCATTAAGTTCAACTCATGTCATCATCATACCGAATAAAAACAAGTTACAACAACAACAACAACAACAACAACAACAACAACAAACCCAGTTTGATCCCACCAGGTGGGTATGGAGAGGGTAATCTGTACGCAGACCTTACCCCTACCTAATGCAGTAGAGAGGCTGTAAGTGAAAAACAAGTTAAATATATATAAATGATAGTAATAATAATATTAGAAGTTCTCTAACAAGTCTAATCTTATTCCCCATTAGTAGACAACACCCTAGACAGAATGTATTTGTAGGGAGGGCAACGCGCATGGCACCGTGGGAGCAAGACACATAGAAGAAAAGAAAAGCCTTTATTTAGGGTAAGAAACTGCAGTAAAAAGAAGTATAACAAATTTCAGAAGATTTCTAAGTTCTAACTTGTTCCCTTCCCCTTTGCATCCAATCGTTGAGTCAGGTTGACCTCTTGGGCCAACATGTCATGACATTTTGAGTAGCAAATTAACAAAAGAGTCCATTGCAACCACTAGTAATGGAGAAATAGTTCCAGGGTTCGAACATAGTTTTCGAAGCTCAATTCTCCTATCTGTCATCCAACTATTTATACATTGAAAGAAATAAAATCAAGATAAGCTATTTACCCAGAGCACGTGACAAGACCCACCGAAATGCCTAGAACTAGTATACATTGTCTTATTCAGGTCAATATTTTAGTGTTGCCCGGCCCTTTGGCTGGGAAGGATCCTCCTTCATGTTCATACATGAGCATGCAGGCGTATAGCTAGCAATGTAATCACTAGAATGCTATCATTGGCATAAAGATGATGAGCGAGCAATGATAGGGTCTCAAGTTTTTTTTAAACCTAAAGTATGGATTTTTCTCAATGAGGTAACAGGGATTCAAGTATTATGACTTGTTTGGTGCTGTATGCCTAATGTCAGAAGTGTCTCTGCATGGTACAGGGGCGTGGGGGCCAATTTAGCCAACATGAGAAGAAGGAAGTATATTATGGTCAGCTGGTGTAGTATGTGCAATAAGACAGGGAGGGCATCAACCACCTGGTACTTCATTGCGAATATGTGTCACAAGAATGGACATTGATTTATGTGGTCTTCAAGATAAAGTAGAATGTATTGTCAGTAGATGATTGAAGGTGTTTTTGAGAAATGGGAATCATGCAGGAAGAGGTTAAACACCATGGCTGGAGGTAATATAGATGCGTATTCGCTATGAGCTTAACAATTAGCTACCCTCTCTCACACTGATTACAACAATAGTAAAAGATGAGGTTATAATGGGCTCTTGATTTTTTCCGTTAGGCAACTACCAGTGGCAGAGTATTTAGCAAGTAATCAAACAAAAGCAAAGATGCCAAAGTTACTTTCCCTTCTTGTCCATTTTCCTATATGACCTCAGTCAGGCACTATGCTGATGCATTATGTGCTTTTAACTATCAAATATGGTCCATATCTTGGATCATTAGCAGCTTTCTGCAGGTGTGCAGCCTTTAGTAGTAGTTTGACTGCAGACCCAAAAGAGAAACATTTTTGGGTAGTCAGTGAAGCATTGCATTGGTTTTAACCAACTTATTAAAAAAAGTTTCATAGTGACCCTCCAAAAGTAGTTGAAGTCTTTCCAATTTGAGATTCTTCAATTGCAAAAGCAAAATCATTATAAGAGAAAAAAGGATGTTGAGAATTTAGGGGGATCGACAAGTTGAACTCAAGAGACTTACATGAAAAATGCCATTCGCGGTCATAAACATGCTGATGAAAAGAGATCAGAATAGGTACTTTAACATCAGTGGGAATGCTGGTATCATCCTCTGTCCAGAATAAGAACATCCAAATATGAAAAAGAGTAAAATAAGTGTTACTCAAAAATATGACTGCAGCAACCCGTGAATCAACTAATATTACAAGGTAAAAACTACCTTATGAATGTCTAGAATGAAATAGAAAACAACATATGATAACTCATACTAGTATTTCAGCAATATAAGTTAGTCAAAGCTTGTTTATAACCAAGAAGAGTTCCACAGAAAGCTGGTAGGCAGCTCAGAATTATCTAAACGAAATATCAACTAGTTGGATAATTAGCATGGGTATAATAACTTGCTCTTTTTAGTATTATCTTTTTTAATTAATGAGCAGTTAATGTTTTCACTAATCACTAAATAAATTTACCCTCTGACTATACTTAAATGCTAGTTTATCATATTAGCTAATAGCCTAATACAACGAAACAATCATCTGTTTTCTAAGGTCCATATCTCCTTATAATTACTAAACAAAATTTAGATAGATAGTAAACTGAGCTTACCAACAGTGTCAAGTGCTCGAAGAACCAAATAGAAAATGCACACCTGGAAAGTTCAATTAAAGTTAAAATTAAGAATAATAAAAGTCAACCTTCAAAAATCAAAATATCAGTTATAGTAATATGCGAATCCAGAACATTAAAACAAATCAACGAAATATATAAAGTATGTTAACAGTTCCAATCAATTCACCGAAGCAGGAAATCAAAAAAAAAATTCAATTGATGTATATAAACACACACACACAGAGAGGTTACACAAGCTTTAAATGCATCGAAATAGCAAGCGCTAGCGATTAAATGCCACAGAAAAAGAAGAGAAGAAACATACGGCGTCACGAAGCTCGACGGGAAGTTGTTGAATGACGAGAGCAAAGCTACGAGAAACCTTATGAAGCATTGAGTAACAGAAGCCCCAATGTGGAGACGGCGGGATCTGTTTCTCCGCGTGTCGAGCCGCTAGTTTAAGCTTTATCAATGGATACAAATCATCTGGATTCTTCAAAATCGCCCTCAAAGTCCCCATTCTTATTAATCTTTCTGTTCACAACAAAAGTCAAATACTGTTTTTGATCAATCTCCGATCCACAATGCAATCACACACAGAGAAAATAGTTATAAGAGCAAATCGAGAAAAGGAAGATGAGAGAGGCGAAGGATATTCGAATTTATGTACGCACTTATTGGTGTGTGTTGGGGGGGGGGGGTTTGGAGGGGGAGTGTTTGTTTGGTAAGAGGAGAAGGCGTTAGCAAAATGGATTTGAAGAAGTCGTTGAATGATGAATTGCGTGGAAACGATGATTCCTATGTCTGTTTCCAGTGGAATAATAAACATTTTTTAAAGAAGAAATGGAAAATTATGTTTGGAATTCGGTAAATACGGACGTATCGGAAATATTGGTAAAATATATAATACTGCAGTTTGAGAAATATTTAATGTGAAATAGTATAAGACTCGTTTTTGACAACTTTATTTTAATCAAGTAAGTCCAAGTGAGTGAATAAACTTTATTTGGCTGAGTTAAATGCTTATGTGTGATTTTTTATTTGATATTGTTAGTGAAATGAACTCAGGTCATAATAATTACGATGAGTTGTACTTTTATAATATTAGACTGTTTCCTGAAAAGATACAAATAATTATTTACCTATTTAGAGGTTGTTTGCTACAATGAATGATGTCGGAATATTTTATTGAAAGTCTCTCATTATAACGTGAAGTTTGGCAGTTTAGGACTTAACGCCACGGTCGGCACGATCTTATTTTCATCCATTTTTCTATGGTGCTACTTGAACTGATTGAGTGGACTGCCTATTTTTTTTTCCTTTTTACAGTAGGAAATTAACTAAACTTGTGATGGATTAGGATTTTTTCCACTACATAATGAATTCTAAGTGATTGCAACTCGAGACCACTTAGAAGTCAATTAAATATGTGTTGTATAGATTTTCTTAAAAAAATAGTTACTAATATTATTTTTTAATGCCTTTGATATATATATATATATATGTGGAAAAAAAATTATATGAACAGTCATCATTTACCACAAAATATTTTTCAGGAAGTTTTTCATCAAAAAGAAAAATGACTTCATTCATTTATGGTGGAAGTCATTTTATTCCTATAAGATGCTTAATTTTTTATTTTATAATTACGCCAATTAATATGTAGATATTATTATTAAAATCTAGTGAAGAAAATCCTTATCAAAACACAATTTCAAAACATATTCTTCGCTCGCTATTCTAAACAATGTATAGTATTTTTTATCAAAATGACTTTCGTCATACCAAATATACTGAAATATTTTACAATAATGATATACCAAAATAATTTTACCAAAGACACTTTAAAATTTAGTTACTTTTAAGTGATAAAAAATAAATGAATGACTTTACTAAAATTAAAGAATAGTTCAACGACCATCAGTAAAATTAACCTCTTTATCGTCTTACTTTTCAATTTGTTTATAAATTTAGGAAACGAAAGAGAAATGAAATGGCAATAATAAGAAGGAAAATTAGGAGAAATGAGGTGAAACTTGTTGAATCTTTCACACGTTCAATAAGACAAATTAATGAGGAAAGCGGCAATCCTTTCAGTCGTATTGTTTTTATACTTACAACCCAAACAAAGAAAGGAAATATTTTAGGAATTTTAAACTCTGTCTCCTTTCTGGTCCGAGCTGCCTCTCTTTTGTTCTTTACATCCTACTAAATGGGGTCGGGGGATAGCACGTACGCAAATTTTACCCCTACCCTGGGTAGAGAGGCTGTTTCCAAAATAGATACCCGGCATCCTTTTCTGGGGAGACTCGAACTCACAATCTCTCGGTTGGAAGTGAGGTTGCTCAGAGTAACCCCTCTTGTCTTAATATATGGAGTATAGTTTTAATTAAATTCAGACTATGTATAGTACTATTGTGACACGTCTGTTCACGTTAGGGCTGATAAAATGGGTAAAAAAAAATTGTTAACCACCAATATTATCTACTAAAAATAAGTTGAATAATGAACTTTTTAAAAACGGGTCTAATATGTATAAGAACCATATTATTTATTTTGAAAATAGATAACTAATGAGTTTCACTTTTATATTTGTAAAGCTTCAAATTGGGTGTTCTTCAAGCTAGAGAGACTAGGAATTCTTCCAAAAGTGATCATATACCATAAGACTGATTACCCAATTTTTTCATCTGTATTAAATATGAATGACTCGAATAATTTATCTATTTTTTTATTATTAATTTAAAATCCATACATTTGCCACTCCTGGTCAACGCCAACCTCTAAACTAAATTATTCAGCATGTGTATTTAACAAGTGGATTTACGAGTGCCAGTTGTTCGCGCTGAGACGATTTTTTTGGATGTTCTTCGTTGTCGTCTTCTGTATTACTTTTCTAGCTACTCTGTATAGTTTTTTTTATGGCTAGCCATTATTTAAGAATAGCTTAAGGGAGATTTTTTCTGGTTATATAATCATTTCGTGTATGGAAAATATAAAATTACTCGATTGTTTTAGAAAATAAAAGACAAAAGAAAGTTCTTCCATTATAGTCTTAAGATTAGTGAGGCCAGAATTTCAAGTTTATTGGTTGGAAATTCGAAATTGTTTTAAAGTACTGGATTCTAAATTAATTATTTGTATATTTAATAGATTTTTTAAAACAAATACTACAAGATAACGTTACTGAGTTCGACCGAACCGATTCCCAACATCGTAACTTGGCCTCTAAGTATATTATATGTTGACACTATCTATTGCTATTTCCTAACTTCTTTTCATTTACTTTTTAAAAAAATCCTCACACAGAGTATATTCATTCTTCACTTAATAAAATTCTAAACTTTTGGTTCTTCTACGACTGTTCATAGAAGAGGGTGCAATATGAGAGAATGTGAAACATTTTTGTTCGCTTAGGTTTGCCTTGTGTGAAAATTGAGCTTTCCTTGTCTATCTTCTGCCTTCCGGCCCAGAGGTATCATCGGTGAGCGGTATTCAGGGGCGGATCTACCTTATGAGGTAGGGGTGCCACGCCACCCGCTCGCTTCCGTAAAAGTTTAAGTATGTGAGTAAGATAGCTGTAAGAAAACGTTTATATGGTTGGAGTGGCACCCAGAAATCACAAAATAGTCTCGGGTGCCACTGGTTTAGCGTCCACTCTAAATGCTTTAGTAACCTTGCGGATGCGAGTTCGAATCCCACTAGGCACCTTCATTATTTTTACTTTTTATTCTACCTATTAAAACTGTTTTATTCTTAGTTTATTTAGCTATAGGGCCCACCTCTTCTTCCTTTTTGCCCTTCCCTTTCTCGTACCCCTTTCTTCCTTTTTATTTGTTATCTATCTTTTTGAATTGATTTTAGTATTAGCATATAATGATTCTCTTTTTTATAACATAATATAATTTTATATATTGGAGTATAATTTGTATTGTATTTCCTATTCACTTTTGAAAAAACACTAAATAACTTGATTAATAGTCGTTTTGAGTTGACTATAATAGGTTAAATGTTGAAGATAATTCGACAATTAACATGAAAAAATTAACCCAAGAATGATAAAGGTAAATTATTCTAGTCAAACAAATAATATGTAGTATTCAGCTAGTCTTTAAGTAATTTTTCTAATTTGAGGCCCTCTTTCATGAATTTTTTTTGTAATTTTAAATATATATTTAAATTAAGTATAAAAATACTGAACCTAAATCGAACTTATTAGATTTGTCAAAAAAACCTATTCCAGTTAATCCTAAATCATTTTTATTCGGCCTCTATAGCTAGTTATAAGTATTATTTAGGGGCATACACATAAATTTTTAATTAGTGGTATCAACATTTGAAGAAGTGATCAAATAAATAATTAATTTAACAACAAACAACGTTAAATTTTGTATTCATATCCAATATTTTATTATTTTATTTATTATTTATATATACATAACAACAACAACAACAACAACAACAACAACAACAACAACAACAACAACAACAACAACAACAACAATAACAACAACAATAACAACTACCCAAGTATAATCCTACAAGGTGGGGTCTGGAGAGGGTAATACGTATGCAGGCCTTACCCCTACCCGAAAGAGCAGAGAGGCTATTTCCAATCGACCCTCGACTCAGGAAAAGGAGAATAAAAACAAAAGCAAAAATATCTAATAAAATATTTCAGCGAAGCAGTTTCCCGTAACACCGCTTGGTGTTATATATATCTGCCCTTGAATATACTGTATGCATAAAGTAATGGCACCCGCAACCTCCGGATCCTGGATCCGCCTCTGGTGGTATTGTAGTTGTTTTGCGGTAGTTTTTCGTCTTTCGATTGAGATGTTTTTCTTTTATTCGTTCGCCTGCGAGGCCATCGTATTCCTACTTGAGCGGTGATTAGGAGGTGATCTGGAATGAAGCTTTCTTTGCCGTCTGGCGGTCCGATGGGGGAGAGCTGATGGGTAACATCGTCGCCTTGTTTGGCGTGTCGATGGTTGGTGGGATGAAGATTTCTGAGCTTGACGATTTTATTCGGCTCTTCTCCCCCTATTGCAATGCTCCTTTGTCTCGCGCGGGTTGGATTTTTTCTTCGCGCTTTTTTTGGTGAGTGATCGTATTGGTTTTTGATCTGGGAGAGACTAAGAAATTTCACTAAGAAATTCCCACAGATGGCGCCAAATTGTTTGACTCAAAAGTTACTAAAATCTTTTAGAGCAAATCAATCAAAGATGGAGGTGTAAATCTTAGTCAAACATAATAAATTTCAAATCAAATAACTAACATCGTAGATCACACACAAGATGAAGAGAGAAAAGATGATCTTATTGAGATTTAATGTTATGTTTCCCACCAATCTTTAAGGAAACCCATTTATATGTATTCCTCCAAATTCGGGAGATATCTATCAAGAATATGAGGAGGAGATGTTCAGCTATTGAGAAAAAGAAAAGGCCCAGCCCCCCTTTAATTGAAAGCTTTTCATTGTTATATATAGTTGTGGCACCCTTGCCCTTTGCTGGACTTCATGTCCTTTTGCCTCCAATGTGCTTTAGATGTACCTTTAAGCGTCGTTCTTACTGACTCGTCGAATATCGGGAAGGAAATATGGAGTGGGTTACATTATTTTTTGCTGCCCGATTATTTGAGCGGGACATTAGTCAACTTGGTCGCGACAGTAAGATTTTGACCGATACAAATAAAAAGTTATACTTCAAAATTGCATAAACCTGTAACCAAATATGTTCATTATTTAATATTCCTAAAGGCTAGAACCAGAAAGGAATCTTGTCAATAATTGAAAGTTCAAAATCCA
This sequence comes from Nicotiana noctiflora, assembly GCA_032618575.1. Classification (NCBI taxonomy): domain Eukaryota; kingdom Viridiplantae; phylum Streptophyta; class Magnoliopsida; order Solanales; family Solanaceae; genus Nicotiana; species Nicotiana noctiflora. Next base: position 35,106 of record JASVEL010010136.1, read on the forward strand.
AATTGTCCTTTTCCCTTTCAAATTTCTTATGTAGATTATGAAAAATGAGCTTTCGTTCCTCCTACATGCATTTGACAAAAGAAGGCTCGTGGGTCACGAGTGATAATAATGCCAATAAGGCAATAACATCAAAATCACTATTTACAACTGGTGGCCGGTGATTTTCATCTAGTTTCCCACTGTCCCACGAGGAACGACTATAACATTCAGCAATAAAGTCGGGTACGGTCGGATCAAAATTTAAAATTATGAGTTAATATAGTGATTTTAAGTCAATATATAATAACAGTTGAGTTAATTATCAAATATTAATAGATATTTAGTGAACTATTTAGTATATAGATAAAAATTATTAAAGGAAACAAACGAGGTGACACGGGAGTTTGAAATGCAAGTGATATCTCAATTTAAGTCACACTTTATAATACGTAGCCGCCCATGAGGCCATTAAATAAGAAAAAGGATAAAAGGGTCCCAAACTTATTATTATTCAAAATACAACTATTCATAGATTTAATTAGTCAACAAAAGTAGTTCCTAATTGATCTGTATATGAGGAACTGCTTCAAATTAATCGCTTCGTCTCCTTATTGTGCAGGAAAGGTGAAATTGAATATTGTATGGCACAATACTTATTTTTGAAATTGAAATTGAATACTAAAATTAATACTTATTTTTACCACATACAAAGCAAAAATAAGGCATCGTGTTATAAAATAATAAAAGAACAAGAACAATATTGAAGAGAAAGAGAGAGAGAATTCTTATTGATATTGAGATGAATTACAATGGGGTAAGACCCCTCTATTTAAAGGAGAAATATGACTTAGTCACAAAGTAAAACTCTCCACAAGATAGACATTCACTCTAAATAGAATTCGATTCATAACACTCCCCCTTGAATGTCTACTCAATAAGTAATGTGCCTCATTAAAACCTTAACTAAAATAAATCTAATGGGGAAAAAATCTAGAAAAGGAAAAAAAGTACACATATCTAATAATGCGCTTTTTGGTTGCCTCGTTAAAAACCTCACAAGGAAAACCCAGTGGGACAAAACCTTGTAAGGGAAAAAGAGTGCAATGCGCATTAACTCCCCTGATGAGAGCATCAATTCACATCCTTAACCATTCGCATCCCAATCTTGTACACTAGCTTCTTGAAGGTTGACGTCGACAAAGATTTTATATCGGTTTCAATGTATTTTCATAATGACATAACATAGAAATCTCTTCATTCATGTATTCAGGTACCTGAATCTCTCAAGAGATATTATGAAGTGTTATGTCATGTGATCTTCTAAATCACTTGCCTCATTTATTATGATCATTTTGATCATTTGCTCACCTTCTTTATCGGGAAGTTTATTTGAAACTGGTTTGTCTATACGATTTAAGTTTACCATAGACTTTGTCCTTCTAGGACTTAATATGAGCATTTGTAATGAGAATATAGTTACTTTATTTGGGACAGCAAATGCATCTGGCATGCTTTGCAATAAATTGCACATGAATTATCATTTTATGAACTTCGTTCATATTATTTTATTCGAGGATCTAGATGTATAAATGATAATTCATTCCATGTAACGTTTTCTCAACTGTTGTATCTTGTCTCCCCCTCATGTTAGAAAAAACTAACTTGTTTTCTCAACTTTGAGAACTCATCTTTGTGCGTTATGGTGTTAATCAAAATATACACCACACATCAATAATAATAAGATGGAATTATTTGGTTCATGACCCTGAACCACTTGTGAGGGGAGAAAATAATATACTTTCGTATATAACCTATATCAAACTGATATAGATAACTTTGTTCTCATAAGCAATAATTTAGCTATTAAGTGGAGGCACTCAATAAATTATTTTGCTAAACAAAATGTGATGTAAACCAACTTATCAAGATAAACTATCTTGAATAGAAAATCTGGAAATCATGCTCGAAATTTAATTAATAAGCAAGTTACCTCGCACATACTGCCAGGTTGCGGGTTAATAATAATTGCACATGTAACCATCTCATAGATGCATCTTATGTGGTATACATGGCAGGTGAATGGGCCCATATTCACCTTTGATATTTCGAGCATTCATGAGATTCAATCCCAATTTTAATTGGTCTACTAATTAATGAGAACAAGCAATGTAAGAGAATTCGTAAAGAACTTTCTAGTTCTTTAATATTTACCCATGTGAATTCTCTATTATTTTTGCACATCATACTTAAATTGATATGGCAAAACCAATTATGCCAACTGAATAAATTATCAATATTGATAAACTTCAGATTTACACCATGATGTGTGCAATTATGAATAAACTCCAAGTTTATTATGATATGTGTTTTTATATCAATATCCACTTCATTGTGGTATTCTTTGTTTATGTAGTACAAATTGGAGAATAAAGTGGGTAGCTTTTCACATACATATTACCATGCTACAAGTTGTAGTAATAGAAGATACTAAATATTTCCTTTATTTATAGTCTCAATATAATCAACCGCTTTCGCGAATACTTTGGAAACTGAATATGTTTCTTTGAGACTTATTACAGCACAATACCTTGTTGGTAATCAATTGTGTTTCTCCAAAATAGTAATAATTGGCTCTTCCAGAGCTCTCAATTAATTTTGCACTACCACAGATTCATCATCATCCATGTGGTGAATATCTCTTTAAGAGAAAGTTATACCATTATGTTTATGGTCAAAATTATATGCAAGATCTGTTTCTTGCATTACCATTGTCTTTTAATAATCACAATGTCAAAATATTTTGGCGTACAATAGGTACGTGACCAATGACCATTCATGCCATAATAATAACATTATTTATGGTATCATCTCAAACCTTCTTCTAGAGGTGAGTGTGGTATATTCACTACCACAAGCACGTTCATATTCTTTGAAGAATGAATATGTATTCATAAATCAGATGTTGCCACATTCACATCATGAATGGACCATAATCATTTGTATGTGCTTATAAAATCTCATGTCAAATCGATGACAAATATTACTTTCACACAGTGAAGGATTATTTTGAGAATACTTATTGTTCTCATTACCACAATGATGACGATATAATTTCGTCTATTGTCACGTCCATATCCATTGATTATTCATGGTAATAATTTTGTCTTTTTTCAGACTTATTACATACTGCTATCACGTTCTCTAAAGGGAATGAGAATGGAGCAAATTCAATGGGGCGAGTTTTCAATTCTTTGCCCACAATTATAGATGGATTTAATCATGACAAGATATAGAAATTTTACCACTTCATGTGGGTGTAATTTCTTAAAAACTCCATTAGAGTTATAATCAAACATTGTTGTCTTTGCCTGTATATAAAATCAAATTATAGAATTTCAATAATTTGAAAGAGAAAAGTAAAATACTTACCTTAAATCCAGAATTTTAATCATGAAGGAAGTTCATGAAACAATTGACAATCATTATGCTCAATCCCAAAGTTTCTCTATCCAAGAACTATAAATATAGAGCTGTTATAAAATAATAAAAGAACAAGAACAATATTGAAGAGAAAGAGAGAGAGAATTCTTATTGATATTGAGATGAATTACAATGGGGTAAGACCCCTCTATTTATAGGAGAAATATGACTTAGTCACAAAGTAAAACTCTCCACAAGATAGACATTCACTCTAAATAGAATTCGATTCATAACACATCAAATTTTGTTATAAAAATAGGAGAAATTTTCACAAACCATTGTTATTTAATGGTTTTAGCTAATTCTAGCTACCATTTACTATGTTACTTCCTATAGCTATGTTTTAAGGGTTTGTAGAGTGTATTCGATGTATTTAAGCTACTTAATTAATGAATATAGTAGCATTTCTCAACGTGAAAGAGGAGACTACAGCTAAATAGATTATTGTATTCGACTGTATTCACGATATGTGATTGTGAAAATAATAATGTAACTAGCGCAATTCATGGTCTATTCAGTTGTTTTTAAACGGAAAGTGAATCAATTTAACATAATAGACTCATAATATAATTCAAACTCAATTATAACACACAAAATTTATATTTCCAGTTATAAAAAAGTTTCTCAATTGAAAAATACCAAAAAAAACATAGCAATCTTCAGAGAAATTATATAATTACATTGAATAGAGATAAATACATAAAAATAGATTAAATGGATGAAGTATAGCAGATCATTTGTGGTGCAAATACATATGAATACATACTGCAGATATATTTGAATACATATATACATCTGAATACATAAATTATATTAATTAAAAAAAATATATGAATACATTCATGGAATATAGAGATACAGTGAATACAATAAAATACATAAAATACAGCGGGATACATTGTAATAAAAAAAAGAAAAAAAAAGACAATGAAATACATAGAATACAATGAGATACGTTGAAATACAAGGTAACAAGACTCTTCAAGTTGCTCATCCCCAAACACCACCGTCTTCATTCAAGAACAACCCTAATGTTGTCACGTCAAGAGGGACACAATTTCTGACTCGAAACTCTCAAAATTCTTACATAAAAGTTATGAATTTCATCACCTTATTTGCTACCTCGTCCATAAAATTTTCTTTTCGTCTTGCATCTAATGTTGTTCATCGCGCTTAAAAATATAGAAGGAGATCTTCGTGTGTAATTCTTGGAGAGAGAACATTATTTATTTGAGTTTTTAATTTTTATGTGTTTGAAATTTTGGTAAGTTTATGCTTAATAAGTAGTAAATTAAAATTTATTTGGAATATTTGTGTAAGATTTTCTTTAGTTCATTTTGTATAAATCTCTGACAATATTTTCACTTAGAGGTGACTTTGATTTTGAGATTGTTATTAGAGAATTAATTTTGTATTTTACTGTTTTTTTTTTGACAAAGAAACAAAACAGAAATATTGCAATAAGAAAATAAAACAAATAAATTTGTAAAATTGTTTTGAGCTCTCCCTTTTTATTTTATTTTTCATGACTTCTTTTATTGAAGGTAGGACAGGGCATATATCGGGTATAACCGATAGCGCGAACCGATACAATGTTATTGAGTTATTAATATTGGGTTATTGGGTAAATAGTTCGATAACGGTTTAATGTTATTTGACTATTGGGTTATCGGTTAGGGTCTCGGTTTGCCTAATTTTATTAACAGTTTAACCGATAGCCCAATAAACTTTAACACAATTATTATTTTACCTACTAAGTATATAAATCCACCTATGGTTTTATTTTCTCGTTCTCACAATTCTCTCGGCTGTTACTCTTCGTCTTCAGACCTTAATCCTTAGAGCAAATTTTAAACTTCTTTGAATTTCTCATCTTAATTTTTCGATCAAATTTTTTAGTTTTATACTTTAAAGAATTGATCGTTTAGATGTTTAGTTTTTCTATTTGTTTCTTTTGTTGCAATGATTGTTTAGTATTTATTAGACTTTTATTATTTTTCTATTAGTTATTCCCGCTTATAGTAAAATAGTTAGTAATATTATATTATTGAATGTGTGATTCCTTCCTGCTATTAACTTATAACTTTGAAAACTGAGATCATTCATTAGGATTTTCAAATGAAAAAGTTTTCTTTTTTAAAGTTAAAATTTAATCCATCTTTTCTTATTGAGCAAAAATTCAGTTCCTTTCTCTTTACATTATGATCATGATTTCTATAATACAAACATGAAACTTTTGGATATTTTTTATTCTTATCGAGTAAATCAATAGCCGAATCGATAAAAAAGATAACCGATAAATTAATACCTAATAATAAATATTTTATTAGTTTAGTATATTTATAAATCAATAATTGCTATACTGAACCGATAGCATTCACAACCGAAGCGAACCTACCGTCCAAAATGGATAATATAGTAGTGAAATTCCAAAGTGCGGTTTGGGCCGTTGGCTTGGCAGGACAGTTACCGACAAGCGGTACACCTCAAGCATATTCGAAGCAGCCGCCAATTTTCAAGTGGTTCAAAAGTCCCTTTCTATTTTCGGTAAAATCTTTTCCACCTTACATTCTTCTTCTTTCTAAAAGTGAATGAAAGTATTTGGCTCTTTTCTTCTAGTTATTATTGTACAGTCAATCACCAACTCTTCATTCCTCTCTCACACAAACAATGAATGTTGAAACCCTAACTTGTAAATCTCACATTCCGATAAAACCCCCTAAATTCAATCCGAATTTCCATGTTGACTTCTCTTCAACCCGTCTCCGAACTTTTCGGGTTACGCCGTCGACCCGAATATGTAATCTCCGCAGGCGAATAATCACCGCTTGTGTAAATCCTAGCCATGAAATTCCGGTGCTAGAAAGCTTGAATTTGAATTCAAGTACAGGTGAAGAAGCAGATGAAGAAAAAGTAGAAGCGGAAACAATTCGAGAAGAAATTTCGGTGGTGGATTCCAATGGTAAAGGGGAATTTTCCGGGAATGGAAGCATTTGGGGTCAAGTGGTGGAGATTGTGAAGTTTTCAGGGCCAGCAGTTGGGCTGTGGTTATGTGGGCCCTTAATGAGTCTCATTGATACCGCAGTTATTGGTCAAGGAAGTTCCATTGAACTCGCCGCTCTAGGTAGAAAACTCAAAAGCTCTCCGTCGTATATATAATCTCGATTGAGTTTAACTTATATACACCAACAATGTATAATCTTTACACTAAAGGTAACGGAATTTGTACATGCTACAACAGTTAAAAGTGAGTGTAAATTTCTTTATACTATATAAGTTAAACTCATTTCAATTTCATATTATACTCTTCCGTTTTGGACGTCCAAAATATTTGAAAGAATTCTACTTTTGTACAATGTTGTTTCTGTTAAGTGATTTAGCTCAAATTTTTGAAATTGGCAGGTCCCGGAACTGTGTTTTGTGATAACACAAGCTATGTTTTTATGTTCCTTTCAATAGCCACTTCAAATCTAGTTGCTACTGCACTGGCCGGGCAGGTATTTTAGTTAAAAATTCTTGTTATTTCCTATGTAAATGCTTTTCCCAAAAATTAGGAGCTTGGAAATTTTCATAGTCAGGGTGATCCATATATCAATATATAGTCTGTTTCGTTATTTTGCTGTTTACTCTTACGTTCTGAGCGTCTTGGATTATGGTCCAGGATAAAAATGAAGTTCAACATCAGATATCTATATTGCTTTTCATTGGGTTGGCCTGTGGTGTTGTGATGTTTGTCTTCACAAGATTGTTTGGTACTTGGGGACTGACTGGTAAGCACCTCATTCTTTTTTTGGTAGTGGATTCATCAGTCATTTGAAATTTTGAATATGTATACTATTCATAATGTCCTCTCTTCTTTCAGTAGTGGCGTATATTTTTTAATGAGCAACTGACAGGTAAACTTGTCTCACTTTCAGCTTTCACAGGGGCAAAAAACACAGAAATAATAAATGCAGCGAATACTTATGTCCAGGTTATTGTTTTATATTTTATTAGCGCATGTTCTTAAGTTTGTTGAGCTGTTCTTCTCCTTTTTAGCATCGTTGAGTCAATTGAAGAGTCAAAACTGCCAATGCTTTTCTTGTGTTGGATAGTGGGAAGTCAAATAAAAATTGTATATATATATATATATATATATATATATATATATATATATATATTGCCCACAGTGCAAGTGTAGAGAATTCCCGTCTTGTTTTCCACATGGTTATTTCCTCCATTGGTATATACAAATTTTCTGCTCATTTCGTCCTTTTGGTCTCATTTAACATATCATAGTAAAATAAAAGGAAAAAACTTCTCTTCTAGATTATTGGTCTTTTAAAAGGCATCTTATCTAGAGTCCATAGAGCCTATAACAAATGTAAGATTTGAAAGGTATACAGTTTCATTTAGCTGTTATATGACTTAGGTTTGAAGGTCCAGCCAACTAAAACAAATAAATTACCTCTGATAAGGAGAAGGGGAAAAGTTACAGGAGCTGGGTAGTTGTGAGCAAATTGATTGAGTGATTACAATTAATTATCTAGATCTTCTTGTAGCTAAGCTTCAACTAGGAGTCTCTTCCATCCTAGAACAAACTTGTAGGTAAAGACATTCAATCAACTGCTATATTTTCTGAATTCATATGCTATAGCAGGGATAACAGTTTTTGGCTGAAAGTTTCATCCGTTCTGAGATGATCAAGTAAAATCCACTTATGCTTGGTTTACTGAGCATCTTCATCTGAACAGAATATATTTTGATGATAGATTCGAGGCTTTGCATGGCCAGCCATGCTGGTTGGTTGGGTTGCCCAAAGTGCAAGGTACCATCTACCTATACTTTAGTTTTATCGGTATGTTTTTAGATATTTTGTACTTGAAGGAGTTGGCTGAGTGATCTATAGGGTTATGTAGCATTGTATTCCGTTTCTTCTTCATATTGGAAGCTATGCTTTGACAAGCTCCGCTCACACATATGTACTGTTTGATATCATGTTTCATGTCGTTCTTGCCACATAGGAAATCAATTGTGGGGCAATGTATAGCACCTATTTTCACCATATTTTTTTTTCATCTTCCTGTTTGTCTTTCATCATGGATTCAAGTCCTCTCCCTTAAGAAGCAACTCATTTTGTTCTGTGTTTACATGATTATGTATTTCTGTTTGACTTAACTAAATATTATATATTTTCTTCTTTATATGAGAAGAGCAGACTTTTGTTGAATATTAAAATACATAACTAACTCTTACTAGATTGTCAAATGAGCAGAACTTTTTCAGATAATGAAGATGAAACACAACTTTTGTTAGCGGTTAGCTTATGAGTTATGACCCTATTGAGGATGGATAATGGACTTGACCTTTGCTTGAAAGACATTTGAGCATGCCAACCAGCTGGATAAAAGCACAGAGAGAGAGGGAGGGAGGGAGGGAGGGAGGGAGAGGGAGAGGGAGAGGGAGAGGGAGAGGGAGAGAGAGAGAGAGAGACTATTTCAGGTGAGATTTTACTGAACACTGTAATTTGAGAGAGAGAGAGTCCCTATTGAGGATGGATAATGGACTTGACCTTTGCTTGAAAGACATTTGAGCATGCCAACCAGCTGGATAAAAGCACAGAGAGGGAGGGAGGGAGGGAGGGAGCGAGGGAGAGGGAGAGGGAGAGGGAGAGGGAGAGGGAGAGAGAGAGAGAGACTATATCAGGTGAGATTTTACTGAACACTGTAATTTGCGCATGAATCAGATTAGTAAGGATGAGATAACAGATGTAAGAGAGAGAGAGAGAGAGAGACTATATCAGGCATCCAGAGCTAATGCGCCAGCTGAGCTTTTGCTGAACACTGTAATTTGCGCATGAATCAGATTAGTAAGGATGAGATGACAGATATAAGGAATTTGTCATTTACAAGGCTAAATTTAAAATTCTGCTTTTGATATCCAAAGCAGAATTTAGATCATTTATGGAGCTGAAGGTGTCCAATTTATATCATATTACTGGTACTCTATTCCCATTTGATAAGAAAGATCTTTCTTCTCCTATTAAATATGACGTAACAGGCACTATAACAACTTCTGGGATAACTGATGGTTATTGTGGCATTTGCCTTTTCTTTGAATTATATAAATTTGTTCAGTCCCAGTCTGCAAATCCTCTGCGTGATTTCCGAGAAGTGACGCAAAAACAATCTGAAAGCTGTTTATGATTTTATGCTAGTGTTGTTGTGTTAGCATAAGTGCATTGGTCAGTCTGTTTCAGCGTGTAATACATTTTCTTGTTCTTGAATATACAGTCTAGGCATGAAAGATTCGTGGGGACCTTTAAAGGCTTTGGCAGTTGCCACTGTTATTAATGGCATTGGCGACATAGTCTTATGCAGATTCTTTGGATACGGTATTGCTGGAGCAGCATGGGCAACAATGGTCTCCCAAGTATGCCAAATATACCTTACCAAAAGCCTTATCTTCCTCTAAATGAATTTGATCTGCTCTTCAACTCTCTGTCTCCCTCCCTCTCTCCAGCCCCCTGCTCCATCCTCCATTTTCATACTCCTTATGGTAATTCCTAGCTTACTAACAACATTTTAGGTTGTTGCAGCTTATATGATGATTGAGGCCCTGAACAATAAAGGATATGATGGTTTTGCCATATCTGTCCCATCATTGAATGAAGTTCTACAGATTTTCATACTTGCAGCACCTGTGTTCCTAACAATGATGTCAAAGGTTGTTTGAGTCAGCTGCATTTTCATTTTGCATGAAAGTGGTGACTTTGTTATGTATCTGACAGATCTTCAACTTCAGGTGGCATTCTACTCTCTACTTGTCTACTATGCTACATCAATGGGCACAAACACTGCTGCTGCACATCAGGTTAGTCTATGTGAAAACTAATAGTTTAGATGTATTTTCTTTTTTCATCTTTCTAATGACAATGCTGGATGGATGTTAATATTGACGTATTGATTTTTCTTATTAGGTCATGCTACAACTATTCTGCATATGTGCAGTATGGGGTGAGCCTCTCTCTCAAACAGCGCAGTCATTTATGCCTGAATTGTTATATGGAGTGAATCGGAACTTGTCAAAGGTTATAAGTTAATTCATGTAAAATTTACAGTATCCTGCATCTATTGCCTTTATAATACCACATCCATGAAATTTTGACTGTGATGTCCATGTGGACTGTTGTTTTTATTCTATATTGAAGTTCTTGATTCATTCCCAAGTACACAAATAGAGCTATGCTCCATGCATTTTTCTTTAATTGGATATTCTAAAAGATGAGCACTGTGAATCAGGCCCGGATGCTGCTGAAGTCCCTTTTAATCATTGGAGCATCAAATGGATTATTACTGGGATTTGTCGGAGTGTCAGTTACATGGTTTTTCCCCAAAATATTTTCACCTGATCCTCTGGTCGTACAAGAGGTTAGTTGTGTACTACATCTTTGATATTTCTTATCCTTTAAGACATTGCAATGTACTGATGAAGTGCAAGATGATACATCTTTTTGTCCTGAGGATTTTAATCCTTTCCACGTTCTTTTTTTGATAAATAACTTTGCTACTAGGAGCAAACAGAAATGAGAAAAAATGAAATACTGCATAAAATGAAACTATAACAAACAAAGCAGTGCGTTAACCAGGTCCATGTTATACTCTATTACGATCGTGTAAGCATCATCATCATCACTGGGATCAGTTATTTCTATGGTGTTAGTCCGTCCTGTTAGCCAAACTCAGAAGCTTCAATCATAGATTTTGCATTTTAGGTTGGGTATTTGCTATACTCTGCACTGCGAGTTGGAACATAAGAACAAATAGTGTTTTTATGACACTGAAAATAGTTTCATCATGATCAACTGAATGTTCTCACCTTCTATTGGTGCAGATGCACAAAGTATTGCTGCCATTATTTCTAACTCTCTGGGTCTCGCCATGTGTTCATAGTCTTGAGGGAACCTTGTTGGTATGTTTTCATACTTTCTCCAAAGTATATTTTGACCACTGTAGAAATTTGTTTTGATTATATATAGATGATTTTAACTGAAAGTCCTTTTTATTTGTCAACGTCTGCCATAAGTTTAAGGAGTATGTTCTGTTTCTTCGGGAAAAAAATGTAGCATTTCAAGTTTATTAAGGGGTAAATATTACTGGGTTGGGGCGAACAAGGGTTGTGTTTATTTGCACTAGCAACTAAACTTTTTTCTTCATGAGGGGTTTCATTTATTAACTATTTGCAAATTCAATAATAGTAACTAGTAAGTACATCATTGAGTAATTGCTGTGAAAACATAAACCTGCAATCAGCAAATTGAAAAACCCAACAAGCCAAAGAGGAGTTCTACCATAACAATCAAGTGAGTTTATTACATGGAGAACATGTTCCGGGTTTGACATTTTAACAGGCTGCAAGGAGTGAAATAGAGAAAACTATAGAGAGAAAGAGAGAAACAAGGGAAAAGGGGGGGGGGGGAAGATGAGATTTTATTTGTTTTTTATTGAGCAATTTTGTTTATCCAAAGTGCGGATAACACACAAGGATGATAGCTCCAGTTTGGATAGGTACCTTTTCAAATCATTTTGTAATCTAGATCAAACAAACAAAAATTAAAACTTAGGATGTCCGTGCGTTATGTCGTAGAAAGAGTACTTTCTTTTTCAACAAAAAAAGAGTATTTTCTTTTCAGTTATGGAGCATAAATTACAACGTTGTTTTGCGTAAAAAAATAAAGCAGCACATTAGTTCATTTAGGTTTGTGTGAATTTTAAGAAGAATAATTAAATTGTTGAAGAAAGTAGAGTGCTAAAGCATTGGGTATTTGGGAAGGGGGGGGGGAAGCAAGGAATCATGGGGACTTTAGGGAAGGGGGTGAGGAGAGTAGCATAAAAGTATATTTTCCAAAAAGAATATTTTCTACTCTCTCACCAAACACTAGGAAATATTTTCTATTCACCAACCAAACAAAGAAAAATAAGTGATAAAATCACTCATTTTTCATGAAAATGTTTTCTAGCATGAAAAACATTTTCCTTCGTACTAAACACACCCAAAACTAAACAATTGTAACGCCAAACTGTAAACGACTTAAAAACATACAAGATGGAAATTGATAAGTAGGTGCTGAACCGTCTCCAAGAAAAAAAGAGAAAAGGAAGATGGCTGCTGCTCTTTTCCTAAGAAACTAATACACAAAATAAATGCACAACTGAAGTCTGGACAAAGAGTTTAACAAGGACATCCTAAGTTTTAATTTTTCTTTGTTTGATCTAGATTACAAAAAGATTTGAAAAGGTAACTATCCAAAATGGAGCTAGTACCTATCCAAAATGGAGCTATCATCCTTATGTGTTATCCGAATAAAGTAATTATTTTATTGAAATAAAGGAAAATACTTTTTCTACATCATAAAAAAAAATACTCATTTTGTTGAAATGAAATAATTTTTTATTTTTACATCATGAACAAAAAGTACTTTTTTTGTTAAAATGAAAAAAATACTTTTTATATCATGAAAAGAACATACTCATTTGTTGAAATGAAAAAAAATTCCTCTATAATATAAAAAGAAAATACTATTAATAATATTTTTATTTAGGATGGGGTGGAGGTGGGGGTGGGGGTGGTAGGTGAGGGTGGGTTGGCGGGGATAGGGAATAAGGTTGGGAAGGTTGAAAAAGAATTTTGGAACATATTTTCCCTTCTCTTGATAAAGAAAATATTTTTCTCCAATTGGAGGAAAATGAGTTCATAAGGAAAATATTTTCTAAAACATTTAAGCCAGCCAAATATGGGAAAATTGAAAAATATTATTCGAAAACTATTTTCCTTCGTACCAAACACACCCTTTGTCACTTCATTTATTATTGTCATTGGATAGGATTCTCTTCGTCGTTCGAATTAGTTTTGTGATGCCATTTTCTCAACACTATGATTTGTTTACTTCTTAGGCTGGACGGGACTTAAAATTTATTAGCATATCAATGACCACAGTATTTGGTTTGGCCTCTCTTCTCGTCATGGTAAGCCATTCCACTTATTTCAAAAGTGTATCCTCAATCATCATGATTTAGTAGGCAAATTAAATTCGTTACCCTTGCTCTGCATGCTTTCCTTCAAGTAACTAGTTTGATTTCAAGCAGCTTTTCAGCAGTAAAGGATTTGGTTTGCCTGGATGCTGGTTTCCGCTAGTAGCATTTCAATGGGTATAGATCCATAGACACTCTCACAAGCTTTTTTCTGTTCTTTTTTTGTTAAAAATTGGCTGATGATTGTTTACCTTTTATTTTTTCCCAGTCACGATTTTTGATTGCTCTACGGAGGCTTACTTTGGCAGATGGCTTGCTTTATTCGGAAAACTCAGATCATTATGAGTTACGGAAGTTGAAAGCTGCATAAGTTTGATATGCTTAAGATAAATCTGTCGACAAAAAATGGAGCAAGTTTTACGTTAAAATCTCCAATTTACAGCAGCTGGCATAGTGATTAATTATCAACACCAAATATTTTTGTTGTTATTTGTCAGTATTAAATTAATTGATCCATTATGTATCAAATTTCAAATGAGTTGCAAATTACTATTGACATGTCCAATACTTGGAGAGCTATGGTAATAGTATTTGACTTTTTGTCAATGTTTGAGATTTTTTTATTTGACTTTTTGTCAATGTTTGAGATTTTTGGTATCTCCTGAAAGCATAATTAAGATGTACTAATGCATCAACTCTTGAGCAGTACAGTCTTCATATAAAACCATTCTTGCAAAACCATCAAAGTAAGACCTAACTACATTGTTTCCAATTTCCACAAAATAAATGACCAACAGAAACGATTGAGCATAAAAAGGTAGCTAGACCAACTAAATATTTTTTCCAATTTCCACAAAATAAATGTTCAACAGAAACGATTAAGCATAAAAAGGTATTTACCAGCTAAGTGACAACAATTAGTCAGAACCCTGATACATAAAGTGTAAATTTAAGACATCGAAGATGCATTACTAAAGTCTACTATTGTCCACATTAGTTAAAAATTAACGATTTTTGCAACCAGGCATATGACATTTTCTGACGGCAATCTACTATGGATAATGATCAGATACCAGACCAATCTATACTAAGTGAACGTCTCTGATACTATTTCCAACTCCGCCCAAAAAAGAGAAAACAAAAAAGGAAGATAAAAGGTACAAATGCAACCTTTTCTTATACAAATTTCTTCAGCTGATATATTCCAAGTCTTTGTCCCTCGTATCTTCTTCTTCAAACTGAATAAACGTATGCGCATATCCTAAGAAACTTTTGCAAAATTTTAACTTAGCCATGGGAACACTGTGGTGGCTCTAGTAGAAATTCAAACCCTGCTACTTCCTCGGCGCCCGCGAGCATATGGTCTTGGTACTTGTCCTTTACTCTGCACATAAAGAGATGCCAAAATGAGCAAGGATTATCATGAACTAAAGAGAGGAGGAAAAATGGAAAGGGAATAGGCAAGGAAAACAGTATGTATTCATTACTTGTAATTAGACTAGACAGAATGAAATTAAGACCTCAAATGATTGTTTCGCAGCATATTGTTTTTTTCTCATAAAAGCATTTTGAGCCTGTTTTTTCTTCTCTTCTGCTTTCAATTTTGTGACGCTTGGACGGTAGAGAATCACAGTCCTACCGATTTGACCTATAGCCACTGACCCAGTTGCTTCCTCTAAATGCTTTACAACATCATCCAGCTCTCCTCCTGGACAGGAACCATGTATTTTGAGCTGTATATAACAACGTGGCCATCAAAAATCGAACCAAAGAGCAATGCTTTTATCATATTAACCAAGACTTGACACATTGCTAAAAAGAATAAGAATGAATTCTCATCAACCCAGCTGATAACACGAGCGCACCTTAGGTGAATCAAACTAAACTTTACTGATTTCCCACAGCGAAAGGGGCCTTATTCCTCAGCAGCAGATTAACTTATTATCATCAATTTGAACATTTGTCATTTTTACTGGCAAAAGGCACATACTTGATGAAGACTGAGCTTCTTAACAATTCCCGCTTAACCTTTAATCATGTTGAACAATATTTCTCATGCTGCTAATATACTAACGATAAACCAATTTTACCAATGGAGTAGTAATTTAACAATGTCACAAGCAGAACTAGCAAAGGAAGTTCCACTCTTTTTTACGTTCAATCTCTACTTGCTAGTAACCATAATAATCAATCTCATACAACCATTCAGATAAATGCATTTCAGCAGATTTATGAAGTTCCATGAACATATTTTCCTTCACTGCTTTATGAACAGCAGTATCACAGCATCGTAATTCCTATGGAAAGATTAACATCACTAATCGGTTTCATGTTTCATTACAATGTACAATATGAAGAACTAAAACGGCCATGTTGAACAGCATGCTTAACTCAGATTAGCAGCAATATTCATGTCCAATTTTTACCCAATTACTAGTATATAATCTCTACTTGTTACTTTTATCAAAATTAAAAATCATCTCTACTTGTTACAAAGGCAGTATACTTTCAATCTTTGTATAATACCCAAGTAAAATCCAGGAAATTAAGATTAAAAAAATAGAAGAAAAAAACACTGAAGTTGAAGATAACTTTTCTAGCATAACAATTCAATTTAAAACCTAAATCCTAAACATTTGCCAAAATTCGAGTAAAATCTTCACCAGCACAAAAAAAAAGTACCTTGAGAAGCTCATTAGCTTCAAGTGTCTCATTTAACGCAAATATCACAGAATCAGTGACACCAGACTTGCCGACCTGTTGGCTCTTTAGCTTCTTCCCTAGACTGTGTGCATACGATGTCAATTCTTTCTTCTCCTTCACTGTCAGGTTCGGTAACTTCGCCCTCAATATTTTTCTTTCAGACTCGCTCGGAGCAACTCTCACTTCTCCATTTTCTTTCGCAATTTCCTCGTCATCCACATCCTCAGGGGATTCCAATAGGGCTTGGGAACTACAGTTAACTGGATGGTTCGAGAAAGTTCTAGAGCGAAGGAAGATTGATGAATGGTTACGAAAAGAGGGGGAGAAGGACGAAGAAGTAGGGTTGGTGATGGGATGAAGCGACGTCGTTTGATGGGGAAGAGAAAGAGATTGCTTAAGGAAAGAGAAAGAAGGGATAGGAGCGGGTCGGAGCAAGCGATGGAAAACCATCAGTTCAGAGGAAGAAGATAACATCACACTTCCCATTTGCTCTTCAGCTTCAGTTTTGCACTACGCTGCGACATTATTGTGAGTAAACCTTGTAAATAAGAAAGAAGTAAAATATTTTATGTGTGACATTTCCCACGAGGTGGTTGGTTGGTCTAGTGGTATGATTCTCGCTTCGTGTGCGAGAGGTCCCGAGTTCAGTTCCGGAACATCCCTTAAATTTTTGCTTTTTAAGTTTTTTCTTTTGCCTTTTTCTCTCTTCGAGCCGTCCAACTCTTCTCCTCTCTCAACATGTTGCGTACCCACCGACAAGTGAAGCAAGCTAACAACCATTAAAGGTCAATTTGGTAAGAACAACGATTAAATAATATTGACTAAGAACAAGAACAGAAGAATAACAACTTATCAAAAATACTGTATCGTAAACTAGCTATTGTCTTGAAAGCGATTTCGACTCGACTGGGCGTAAATCATTAAGACTGGTTGCTCCCCAAGGTTCCACAGCACCTCCAAACACGTGCACTCGTGGCGGAAAGTTTAGAACTAACACAAAATAGTTGCTCGTAAAGAAGAGAAGATGAAGATTTTTTGTGATTGTTACCGAAATTAAAATGGTGTAGGAAGAAAGTAATGATTAGCAAGATGAATTATTGGTTAAGAATTGAGTGAATATGATGGCTAATGACCATACTATTTATAGAAAATTATGGAGGTTGCATGCATGACAAGTGTGAGAGTCTTTTAACACTTGTCCAAATATATTAGTCCACTTGGCTTCAATATTAACAAGTGTACCTAATCTTCCATGCATGAAAACACATGGTAGATTTGCATAGCCACTTGCCAAAACCATTCAACACTTGCGTTAAGGCTTCATGCAAGAAGCCACTTTGAAATAGATAGAACACTTGACAATGAAAAGACTCATGCCTATTGGTTTTAAATAAATTTTCAAATTTTTTTCTTGACTTCCTTTATAAATAATACCAACAATCCCCCACTAACGCACAGACAAAAATAAAATAATTTCGGGCAAAGGAAGGAAAATGTACTTAAGTATCAATATCTTTCGATTTGAATTGACACGTAGTGAAATGAGGCAACAACTAACATCTACAAAGTGAAGTACTCTTGAACTGAATGTACATTAATTGAACCCCTACATATACTATATCCTTAATTTTATGCAAACTTTTGATACTAACAAAGTGATTTTATGATCATGCACATACCTTGGATCTCATGAGTGCTCTAGAAAGACATCCCATGTCTTTCATAAAAGGTGACCGCACCTTTACACTCACATAGGTAATTCCATCAAGTCTATCTACACATAGACTACCTTAAGACTATGAAATCAGTAAGAGAAAAATAAGTCCAACCTTATAAAGCACTACCACACGCCATAGAATTCATAACTTTTAGGCAAATTAGACAAGTCCCAAGTGTGATTAGAAACTATAGAATTCACTTTTGATGGCCTCTTTCCAAAAACTATCATCTATTGGCCTAATTGCTTCACTGTATGTCTTAGGGTCTTCTTCTATTAAATAGATTGACAATAATTCATCGCTCAAAACATCAGATCAATATTTTCAATCAAGAAAGTAGTAATAAAGCCAGGACCAAAGCTAGCTTCAATTCTATGCCTCTTACTTCTTCTAAATTTATTTCATGCTCATTAGTAGTAACGATTAAAAAGGCACGATATGAGAATTAACAGACATAAATGTAGAAGCATTATTAGGCACATCACTAGGCACATTATTTTTTAATGGAAAAATATTCTAAAAAATATATGCATATCTATATTCACAAATAAAATTATCATTAAAAAACATAAATATATATGCAATATTATTTTGAGCATAATCAATGAAAATAGCATCAACAGTCTTAGGTCCAACATTTACTTATTTAAAGTCAGGTAGACCGACCTTAGCCAAACACCCCCACACTTTTAGATTCTCAAGTTAGGGGCAAACTCTTTCCATGACTCATACAGGGTTTTATCTAACTTCTTGTGAGAGACTTCATTAAGAACATAACATGCAATAAAATAGCCCTCCCCCTCGCACATATTATCAGATAAACCCGAACTCAAAAGAATGAAATTCATCATTTTCTTAAGGGTTCTATTTTTTCGTTCGGCTACACCATTTTTGTTGGGGGAGTTAATGGAGCACCAAACTCATATATAATAACATTTTTGATAACAACACGATAGGGGATTCAAGAATTACTAAAGAAAAAACAAGAAAAATCAAGAAATGTGCGGAAACTAAAAAAAATAAAAAGGAATGAAAAATAACGGATATTAAAGATAGATTGAATTTAAGAAAGAGTTTCTTGAATTCAAGAAGTATATTCTTGAACTTGAATCCTAACAACAACGACTAGCTAACTAAAAACTAATTCGCCTTTGTTAGAGGCTTAAAAAACAAGAAATGGATTGTGAAACCCGACCCTTTAGAATAACAAGAACAATAATAAGCCTAAACTTATCAACTTTCTTGAATACCGAGAAGTGATATAAGATTTTGAAAAGGGTTTAATCTTACCACCTTAAGTTGAGTCTTGAAGGTTGAAGAATCAATCCAAGAGTAGCCACACACAAGAGTGCAAGAAAAGTCTCACAATTTTTATTGATAATAATCTCAATAGTCTACAAAAAAAAAAAAAAAAATACCCCTTTATATAGAGAGGGGGTCACGAAATTGTACCTAAAAAGTAAGAAAATAAAGTCCTAAACTACTTTGGTCAACAAGTCCAACTACCTTAGGAAAAGAAAAATATTAGGAAGCAAAAACCAAGTCATTCTTGGAAAGTAATTCCAATAAACTTAGAAAAAAAAATCTTAACTACCTGGGAAAGAATCAAATATGTCCTAACAAACTAGGAAAATTTAGGCGCCTAATTTAGGCCCTCCCTGGCTGGTGCTTGGACCCAAATCAACCGCCTCTCGGACTTGGACTTGGACCATGAAATGAGTGTAACACTTAGCTAAATCCTCTTCATAATTTTGTAGATCTGTTCCATAAGTAGCACCTTCTTAATCTCCTATTGAAGCCCAACAACCTTGTCTTGCTTCTCCTTAGCTTGAGACCTTGTGAATGGCCTTCTTGATGTTTCTACATCTTTATCCTTGTCCATGAAGCTATCAATGTTTCTCACAAAAGGCTTCTAGAGAATTAATACTATATTAACCACCCGTGTCAGACCTAAGCTTTTGATTTTTCTGTTTAATTGATTCTCTACTTCTGCCTTGCATTTGAAAAATATGCTTTCAGCCTCATCTTTTGGCTTAAGTAAATATACCTTAGTGTATCTCGAAAAGTCATCCACAAATGTGATGTTGTATTTCTTTCCATCCTAACTAATGGTGTTCTTGAAATCTGCTAAGTCTGAATGTACTAGTTCAAGCAATTATATTTTTCTACTAGTTATATTTTAAAAGGCTTTTTGATATGTTTTGCTTCTACACAAACATGACACTAAGAAAAATTATCAATATTAACTGCAGTAATTAGTTCTATTTTTCTAAGTTGATTAATAGAAGCAATATTAGCATGACCTAGTCTACCATGCCACAAATAGATAAACTCGGCAATATAAGTAGAATTAAAAGTACTAGCATTATTAGTAATTTCTTGAGCGATGTTCAGTGTAAATAAACCCCCACTAAAATAACTCTTCCCCAAAAAGTCTCCCCCACAAGAAATAATAACTTTATCATATTGAAAAACAAGTTTAAGACCTGCTTTATTGAGAAGCGCACCAGAAAATAAATTTCTACGAAGGGAAGGTACATACAAAATATTGTTCAAGGCTAAGATTTTTCAGAAGTTAATTTAAGGAGAATTTTTCCTTTACCCATAACCCCAGCCGTAGTGGAGTTATCCATGTAGAAACACTCGCCATCAGCAGATTCCTCAAAGTCGTGAAACAACTCCTTGTTGGCACAAAGGTGCATTGAAGCGCCTATGTCCAGTATCCAGTCAATCTTGTTAGCCACTATGTTCGCCTCAACAACCATAGCAACAATGATATCACCATCCTCAGTAAGGTTAGCTTGTACTAGAGCATTTCCTCCATTCTTTGAGCTTTGTCCTTGTCTCTGGTTGCGATAAAAAGCCTTGTGACCAATTTTACCGCAGACATAGCAAGGTCCTTTTGACTTTTGAATACGGCCCTCTGATTTACTAAAGTAATTCTGCTTTTTAACATGTCCTTTATTCTATTTTCCTTTAAACCCATCTTTAACAAAAAACTAGAAGATTCCACAAGGTCAACTTTAAAAGAATTAAGAGAGAGAGATTTCATCTTATCCTTAAGACGTTCAGACTCCTCATCTTTGAGATGGTTTGCTTCCTCAGTTCTCATGTGACTGTTTAGTTCTTGAAGAGTTAAGTCTTTTTTCTTGTGTTTCAGTTGATTCTTGTAATCATTCCAGGAAGGTGAAAACTTTTCAAGCAGAACATTGGCCTGAAGAATCTCACA
Organism: Nicotiana noctiflora; assembly: GCA_032618575.1. Classification (NCBI taxonomy): domain Eukaryota; kingdom Viridiplantae; phylum Streptophyta; class Magnoliopsida; order Solanales; family Solanaceae; genus Nicotiana; species Nicotiana noctiflora. The sequence goes on from JASVEL010010136.1 coordinate 56,225, forward strand.
CATCTCCATGCCACTACTAGAAAATAGACCTATTGCAACGGTTTTTTAGCAACGGTTAAATAAACGTTGCAAAAGATAATCTATGGCAACGGTTATAACCGTTGCATAATTCTATCAGGGCTAATGAGATAGTTAGTACAATAAACCGTGACATTAGGGGAATAACCCTTTCCATAGACAAATATATATACCAATTGTGACGGTTATTTAAATAAAAATACTATTGCAATAGTGTTGCGTTCCCTCCTTATATTGACGCTCTAAATTTACTAACCCGCCAATTTTTTCAAGGAAAAAAACTAAGAGACAGAGAAAAAAAAGAAAAACTAAAATTAAAGTCCTAACAAAGATACACGGTACCTAAAGCCCTAATCAAGATAGTTGATCCACCAACAAAGATCGAAAGAAATTCCAACATGTTCTTTTCTCTTCCTCTCCCCCTTGCCCTAGCCCCTTTGTAATTTTATTCTACAATATTGTTTTTCATTATTTTGTTGCTCTCTCAGTCTTTTTCCACTAAGAATGTTGAGGTAATAATCATACTCACTTCAAATCAAAAAGGTTAGTACTTTATCATATGAAAATTCTTGATGATTTGTCTTTTGTTTTATTGTAGGGAAAATAATGTATGCGATGAGTTTGCCTTTCTATTTATTGCAAAATTGCAATATTTGAGTTTTCTTTGAATAAAGTTTTGGTTTATGGGTTATTAGATTTTTAGGTGGTTTTGTTTGATTTTGGGTTTAGGTAACGATATTTATTAGGATGAAATTGAATGTTCATTGGTGAATGGGTTTATTTTGCTAGGTAACTAAAAGGTAGTATGCACTTATTAAATTCATTCTTCTAAGTCTTCTCTTCCTTTTTACTAGGTAAGTTTCATTTTTTGTTCTTATTTATTTATTTATTTTGCAAGTGAAAGGCAAATTGAAATAAACCATGGGAATAGCTGTTTTATTTGTCATTGCAATTATATTTCACTTGTAAGATCAGTTTAAGTATAACACGCAATGTACAATTTACTTCTCTTCTATGATTATAAAGTATTTGTTGGGTCTTATCAAAGGGAGGAAAAATGAAGATATTAGATATCAATGAATTTCTATTTGCTTTCGATCCATATGAGAAAAATCGTTTACAAAAGAAGAGGAGAAAATTAAGTCCTGTAAAGACCAGTGATTATGGAGTTAATTGAGAAAAGTATAATATGTGACATAAATGGTGGGTAATTAGTTGTTTTTTAATTAATTTGAATTTTATCATTGAATAGATACTTTAAAGTAAAATATTCTTCATTGTGTAGTAGAAACTGAAGATAATACTCTTAGACTCAATTTATGGTAACTCTTCAACAATATAAGAAAGCTAACAGGTTTTATTGCTGAAAGATACATAAAACCCCACCAAGCATTGAAAAATGGATAACTAACCCATTAATCTGTATCTACCAAAATTGTAAAACATATAATTTAGCTAGATGTACTAAGTATTATATTCATTTTGAATTACTTAGTTGCTAGATTTGCCTGTTTTTTATGTATTTTTTTTATTCAATGTGTGGATGATTTTATTCTCTTACTACTTTTTTGAAAGGTTAAATAATTTAATGATATGTTTATTGTAAGTTTTATGCAGAAAGTACATGATGGAATCTTTGTTATGGCTCTTCATTTCAGATTATTCAGCAGATTATGAAGTAGGATGACATATGTTATTTTCACCAATGAACTAGTTTCAAAAGTTTAAAAAAATAGTTCATGAGTAATTAAACTATATTAAACTTGCTGAGCTTTAGCTCACCTGATAACAGATGGAAAAAATTCCTTTCCTCTTTTATAAGTAAGTCTCTTTATTTGTATTTTTGTTGCTTTTTGTTAATGTGTATATTTTTTTCCCAAGTCATGAAAGTGGGTAAAATCGCCCGATACTCTACCTTATATTCTTTTTTCTTCAAACCCCGTATGCCAATCATGAAATTGGATCATACATTGAACTTGTTGATAGTGCTATTGAACAGATTTGAATCTTGATTTAAGTGTTTTGATCATACCATATGTAGGATACCCAATGGATAACGGAGATAAAAGTTGGATGGGTCTTCGAAGACCCACCGATGAGTATATTCGTATAGTAAATAGTTTTCTTGATAAAGCATTTGAACGATCTTCCCAATGAAATGAAATATTATGCCCCTTTAAAAAGTGCTTTAATCGTTATTGGCATTATAGAAATGTGGTGGAGGATCACTTAGTTGCTTATGGGTTAACATACCAAATGGGTTTTTCACGGAGAAGGGTTTTCCTCCAGAGATTTGCCAAGTCCAACTAATGATGATGATGATGGTTCCGATATGCATGATGATATTGATGGTTTGCTTCATGATACTTTTAGAAATGTAGAAGGTGACTTGAGTCGTGAAGGAGTGAGAGAGGGACCATGTGAAGATGCAAAGAGATTTTTTAAATTAGAGCCTTGGATAAAGCCGGTGAAGAAGCTGAATGGCTCCGGAATTTCTTAGAAGATATTCCATTTTGGCCCAAACCCTTGGCACCAATATGCATAGAAGGACTGGGAACGTTATGTATAACGGTAAATCTTCGTCTTATACGACGAAGACATAAAATCGTTAGACAATTACTCTCTAGATGAATTATCACGATTGACTATGTAAAGTCAAGTGATAATATGGCGGATCCACTTACAAAAGGCTTAACTAGAGATGTAGTTGAGAAATCATCAAGGGGAATGGGACTGTGGCCGAGAACAAGTCATAATGACGGTAACTCTATCTAGAAGACTGGAGATCCCAAGATCTAGGTTCAAGGAGATCAAACAAAGTCATTTATGATGGTTCAATATTGTAAAATAAACTTTTGGTCCATTCTCGTATGAGGCAATGTTCAATACCAAGGATAAAGCATTAAGGCTTTTTAATGATTTTTAAATTTGATACGTGGTATATCAAATAGTGTATCTACAGGATGACACGTTTAGGAATCACCTATGTAAGTGTGAAGTGTTAGCCGCTTCAAGGAGATTTTGTAAGGCCAGTTCTCTACACACTTATGAAATCAGGCGGTGTTCATGGCTGAAACAAACAGAACAATGAGAACCAAAGATGGTTAAGGGTTGGTTGTGCGACTTGTGGTTGTCTAGGTATACACCAAAGTTCGACGGTTCAAAGATATAAAATCTACCGATTGATCGAGTATATCTGACATAAGTTCACTACGGAAAGTTCAAAGGAAAACCTATTTATCCAGATGCAATTAATTCTTACTTGCGAATCACATGTTTTTTTCATGCATACTTATGTGATATAGTCATTCCCCATTCATGTGGGGGTTGTTGGGTTTTTTAATATATTTAATTAATATATTAAATATTTAAAAGAGGGTGAACGGGAAATGGAGGAAAATGAAACTTTTGAGTGAAATTTCAAGTTCCACCTCCTTGGTATTTCCGATATGGGCATTGTCCCATATCGGAAGAGGAAGATGTTTTTTATGGGTATATAAGCAATTACTCTTCTTCTAGCTCTTAAAGAGTTGAGAAGAAAGCAAACCTCGCGCCATCGTCGTCGCTCGCTCGGCTCGGCTTCAGCTTTGACTTTGGCTTCGGCTACGGCTATGTCTACGGCTACGGCTACGGCTACGGCTTCGGCTTCAAATTTGAATTCGGATTCGGATTTGGATTTGAATTTGGTCAAATGATTGATTGATTGATATTTGTTAATAGTAAAATATTAACAGAAATGTTATTAAATATTTATTTATTTTAATAACAGAATATTAATATCAAAATAAATATTAATATTAAATCCAAATTTCAGTTTTCTGTTTTTGTAACAGAAAATTAACTACCCACCAATTTTTTCTCTTTATTTTCTCTCTTTATTGTTGAGTAAATAGTCATTTATGCAAATAACATTTATGTTGTGACAGTTTTGCAGAAACAACCATTCTGAAGAGTTGCACCTCTTCAGATTTCAGCCTAATTTTTGGCTATAAATACAATACTATTCTGCTCAGAATTTAACTACAATTTTTCTGAATTTCTCCCCTTTCTTCTGCATATTTTCACAACAAAGAAAGCAAAAAGTAAGTGTGATTTGCTACCGAACTTTATGTTCGCTGAAACATTGGAGTTTGAAGTACCACTACATCAGTGTGTAATTCGTTCCATCCTGGGAGGAAATAATCCATAATCTTGAGTATTAGGAGGGGATTAAATTCCTTAAGAAAATACTGTGAATTCTGTGGGCTCAAATTGTTTTTTTTTTCATTTATGTTTATGCATATTTTTAATATATTTATATTTTCAGAATTATTTTACAAATACAGTCTACTAACGTTGAACTCCTCATATCTAAAACAATATTTTAGTTAAACAGTCTACTAACATGAACTCCTCATATCTAAAACAATATTTTAGTTAAACAATCACCGATCACACAACACTTCCTTCTTTTTGCTATTCAGCCTGGGGAAATGTTTTGCATGATATATCTTTTACCAGTTTGAATAAAAAATGATCCTACAAAAATCTAATGTGTAAAAACAAAAATATTCTCTTGAGAGATTTACCATAAAACTAGGAAAGAAATGGTAAGTCCAACGGATTGAAAATTTTTTTAAAGCGAAAATGCTATTTGAAATTTAAAATTATGTTAGGACATGAATATAATTTTGGATCATTTTTGAATAAAATTTTTAAAAAATAGCTTTCTTGAAATTTTTAAAATTTTAAAATTTCCAATAGTTGAAAATATTTTATGAATCAAATTTCAAAAAGAAAAAAGAAAAATTTCTTATATCCAAACTGGCTATTAATTATTCTAACTAAGATTTATGAAGGGCAGTATTTTTTAAATTGCCCGTATTTCCAGTTGAACGATCAAGATTTATGTAGTTTATATGCACAAACACATACCAACAAACGACAGTAGATCAAAAATAAAATGTGTCTGACAAGGCATCATTAAACATTTCCTCCGTTCTCTTAAGACCAACGTAACACAACTCAGAAATTTGTCCCCATATCTCATATGACCAAGAACTGCACCACTCCATAACCAGAGTAACAGGCCAGATCAAATCAAAAGATCCTCAACAGGCAAGAAAAAGAAAAAAGCCACTATATATCTGAAAAAACAATAATATGTGCTAAACTCATAGTAGTAAGTTTTGGTATACAAACATACGACGTCATACAACAATATAGGGTGGACCCCATCACCTGCTACTCAAATCGTATTATCAGGGAGATTTTTCAGGTGCCAGTATCCACCCTCAATTTTTTTTTTGGTTTACACAAGCTAAAACCCTAACACCCTAAAGAAACAGTATTCGCAGACCTAATACTAGGGTTTATTTGTCCTTATTACCGGGAAATTGGGCACTATATCAAAGAAACAAACTGAAAATACTGAAGAGAAACTATACTGAACTAGAATAGTAGCCATTATGAACTAAAACTGCACTGCTATAAAATTTGATGATGACGATTTTTCATTTATCGAGAATGTGAGTAGGAGGGAGAAGTGACTCTACATTTTCCCACAGTGATCATATTCACCAACTCCTCAGAACCATCTCTTGGAGGACTGAAAATTACAGGCAGAAACCCTTTTGATTCACACTCAAACGTAGCATCTTTGAACCGCTTCAATAAAGCCTCCTTTCCCTGTTAGCAATTTCACATTAAAAATCACATAAACTAAATAATACATTAACTTATCGATTAAAAAAAAAATCTTGATCCGAATGAGTGGCAAATTAAAAAAGGTCTTAGCAAATGTACCTGGATTTTTGCAGTGACTATTTTAACACTCCTGGGACATTCAGCAAACACGTTTAGTTTGTTATTAAATGCACCAAAAAATTTCCTCACAGCTCTGTGATCTGTGAAATTAACAAAAGCGAATCCTCTGCTCCTCTTATTTCTGCACAAATAAGACCCATCTTTTACGTTAGCCCAAAGCATAGAACAATTAAACCAGACACTACGATATAATATGTATTTAAATTACGTACTTGAAATCCATGGGCAAATACAAGAAATCATAAGCGGAGACAATAATTTCTTCATTAGAATCATTGGCATTTTCATTTTCCACTGAACAGTGTTGGTCTAGAAATTGCATCAACATGTCACGGCTGTAAAGGAATAAAATGAAACCATTAAATTTCTAACAAATTCCAAGGAGCATAAAGAATGAATTAATAGCGGGTAAACTGATAGTGATAATGATGTGCAACTAAAGAGCCGAACTATTAATTTACACTTAATAAACTTCCAAAAACGGAAATAAGTAAATGAATAACAAACGAAACAAAAAAGGGCAAACAAAATCACATACCTGTAAGAGTATGGAATATTCTTGATCATGACAGTAGTAGTATTGTTTTGGGACCAAGTGAGAGGTATCACATCGTGTTTCTGCAGCTTATTGTTCTGTGGCCACTTTCCATAACAAACACCTTGAGACCTTTCATTTTCTATTTTCCGTTGCACAAAACCCTCGTTAGAACAACTTCCTCTGGAAAAACCTCGGCCTCTTTGTCTCGGGACATAAACACTTCTCATCCTAGGAGGCCGTGGTCGAGAATTTTCACGAACCATTAACCTAGGAGGAATATTCCGAGGCGCGTGTCTTACCGATGGACGCGAAATCTCCAGCGGTGATGGATCGACGGCAGAAGATGGAGGCGGTGAAGTATAGAGTGAGTTAGGAAGATAATGAGTCGGAGAATCACTTGTAAATGACATTGGTACAACCTCCTGCGGTGGTGCATCGACCGTAGTAAAAGAAGGCGGTAATTGTGCATAGCGCGAGTTAGAAAAATAATGAGTGGGAGGATCAGATGTTAACGTTGATGGTGCAACCTCCGGCGGCGGTGGATCGACAGCAGGAAATGAAGGCGGTGACGGCGGAAGCGGAGGCGGTGGTGTATAGAGTGAGGTTGCCGGATAATGAGATGGAGGAACAGAAAACGGTGATGGAGATAGTTGATTAATGTGTGTAAAAGGCACGTAGGCGGTGGGGAAATGGTAAGGGAGGGAAGGTTGAGGAATATTGACGGTGTTTGTGTAGAAAACAGGCGTATACTCAGGTGCTTGAGGGTTCAAAATACTCCTTCGACCAGCCATTATTGTACTATACTAAAAAGCTGAAACTAGGTTTTTGTTTTTGTTTTTTTACTGTTCTACGAGTAAAGAAGAGAGAGAACTTTGTTCGAGGCGAAGACGGAAGAATGAAAGAGACAGAAACGGTGACAGAGATAGAGAAAAGGAGCACTGTCCACTCACTGTTGGCAACAAAAAGGCCACAACCTTTTTATAGCCAACCCCAACTAAAAAATTTGTTGGATTTATACGACCAAACTTCAAAAATTTGTTTATTTTAAGAAATATTTTTTCTAAAATTATTTTTTTTAAAGTATTTTTGGTAAGAAGTAGCTTGGACTTACTTTGAAAAATAATTCTGAGCAGTAATTATTATTTGTTCAAATTTTAAAAAACTACTTTTAATTGTATTTTTCTTAATAGTATTTCTCAAAAAGATACTTTTAAAGATAAGCTACTTTTTTTTTATTCTTCAAAATCGCTTCTACTTCTCCTCAAAAATACTTTTATTCTTTCCAAAAATTTGACTAAACACTTCAATCTTTCGCCAAAAATATTTTTTTTGGCCAAGAAAAATGTTTAGCCAAACATGCTATTAATCCTTTCGGACAATAGAAAACTAGAGGAAAAACAACTGCAGTGGAAAACAAGAGAACATCTCTACACCTTATTGAGTATAGTGTAAAACAATTTTGTATAGTGAAAAGAATTTTATTTGTTATAGCAAGTTATTTAGTATACTTTTATGCTTATTATAAACAGTTACTTATTATCGTAAGTAATTTAATTTGATGCTAAATAAATATTAAGTTGTATCAGCATAAAGCATTTAATTAATTTTGTTAACAATCATGAAGTTACAACTTCGATTTCTTTCCTTGCAAAAACAAAGAGAATATTTATTTGTCAGTTGTCACACATATTTTCCTAATAATATTTCATCAAACACGAGCAATTAAATCACTTACATATGTAAATATTGAACTGCCAAGGAATATAATGATCATATGAGTGACATTCTTTCATCTTTAATTTAAGGTCTCAAATAGCACTTTTCATATAATAAAATATGGATTGAACCAAAAAATAAATATACATCCACTTATGTCTTAAATTTGGATTTTGATCTGGATGAGTAACTATACATAATTGTTTATTTTGTATAGTAAATTTTATTGTTCAAAAAACTTTGCAAGTAAGCATTTAAGAAGCAAAACGAACTTTGTTGTAATTTGCATTATAGCATTATATATATATATATATATATATATATATATATATATATATATATATATATATATATATATATATATATATATATATATATATATTGCAGAAAAGTATCTTCCAATTAGTAATGACTCGATAAAACGTTTTCATTTAATTGTGCATTACGTTTATACACAATCAAATATTAATTAAGTGGTTTACAAGCACTACAATATTCCTACAAACAATTGAATCTTTCCAATTTTTCTTAAATCGTATTAATATTGTTTTTCATTGATATTTCTAAAATTATATTTTGTAGTTAACATATTTATTAGTAAGAAATTCTCGTAGAATATTGATATCATGATATGCTTTGGTGAATATCATGTGTTAGGTGATCTTACGACTAATATTAATTCTAATTTATAGGAGTATTAACTTATACGAAAGTAGTTGATAATAATTAATAAGTAGAAAATGTTGATTCTTACCAAAAAAAGTAGAAAATGTTGAAGAAAAAACATATACTACTAATCTTAAACAAAGTACAACTATATGAGATAAAATGAGAGGCTGAGGCGGCTGGGTGGAGTGTGGGATTTGGCTGACGTGGAAGGGTGGGGTGATTTGGGTAGAGGGGTGGGGATACTACAATCAACTTTGAATGCCACGGTGGAAAATTGGAAAACATAACCCAATGCAAAAAATAAAAAAAGGGGAAGTGAAGCGGCGCGTCGAGAAAACGCAATGGGAGAGCGTGGAAGAGGAAATCGGGAGCTCATAATTAGTTGCATTAAATGCACAGATTCGGAGCCTCGGGGATACGCGCTAGCCGCGATGAATGTTCCTTCTCTTGTCTCGTCTCTGCCGCTCACTTCTGCTTTCCTCTTCATTTGATTGGACAAACGATTTAAAGTATTAATTTAGGGTGTGTTTGGTACAAAATTTTCTAAGTTAAAGATGGGCTCACAAGTTGTCGTGAGCTGTGCAATGAACCTGCTGATGTAATTTAGCCTTCCAAGCAAACTCATCACCTCTATTTTGTTCTTTGGCGGCGGCAACTCTTGAATGGCCTTGATCTTTGATGGGTCTAACTCAATTCCGCGCCGGCTGACCACAAATCCTAGCAGTTTCCCAGACGGGACATCAAATGCACATTTTATTGGGTTGAGCTTGAGGTTGTACCTGCGAAGCCTCTGAAAAAACTTCCTCAAGTCCTTAACATGGTCATACTGCTTCTTTGACTTTATGATCACATCATCTACATAGACTTCAATCTCCCTATGCATCATGTCATGAAATATGGTGGTCATCGCCCTCATATATGTTGCCCCAGCATTCTTCAGACCAAATGGCATTACTCGATAGCAATATGTACCCCATGGCGTGATGAACGCTGTCTTTTCTGCATCTTCCTCGTCCATCAAGATTTGGTGATACCTCGCATAACAATCCACGAAAGACCCAATCTCATGCTTGGCACAATTATCGATCAAAATGTGAATGTTCGGCAATGGAAAATCATCCTTTGGGCTCGCTTTGTTAAGATCACGGTAATAAACACAAACCCTGGTCTTTCCATCCTTCTTCGGTACCGGCACAACATTGGCTAACCAAGTGGGATACCGAGTGACCCGAATAACCTTTGCAGTAAGCTGCTTTGTGATTTCTTCCTTGATCTTTACGCTCATGTCAGTCTTGAACTTTCGCAACTTTTGCTTAACAGGAGGGGAAGCTGGATCAGTCAACTTGTGAACTACCAAATCAGTGCTCAGGCCCGGCATATCATCATATGTCCATGCAAAGACATCTTTGTACTCAAATAATATTTTGATTATTTCCTCTTTAACTTGCGGTTCTAAATGCACACTTATCTTGGTTTCCTTAACATCATCTTGGTCTCCTAAATTGATTGCTTCAGTTTCACTCAAATTAGGCTTTGGTTTTTCTTCAAACTGTTTTAGCTCTTTACTGATTTTCTCAAATGCTGCTTCTTCATCATATTCTATTTCATCATCATATTCTACTTCTTGGATTGTTATTTCAGGATTATATTGGCTTTTAAGACTCGGCTGAGAGTTCTCCATGCACGTCATGTCACTGCAGCCAGCATAAAAAGAACTGTACAAAAAGGAAAATAAAAAGAACAAAAATAAAAACACTATTAAGAATATTGGAAAACGAGAGATCGCATTTTCATTGAAAATAAAAGGATAGAAGTGTTTGAACATCAAAACAAGCAAATACTAAAAATCTGGATTACAGCCCTGGAATAACCCAAATAACACGAAGGAAAACAAAGCAAACTACCAAAACTCCTTCCTGACGGGGAGAGGAGTAGCTTCCCAATTGCTAAGCTTCACGTTTGGGCCAACAAGTTGCACATCTGCTTGACTGGAGCCTTCACCAACTTCTACCATATTGACTTCTTCGAACAGACTATGGAACCTCTTGATCAGCTCTTCATCAACATCGAACACGGGTTTTGGAATTGAGGAGGTTGGAGGTCCTTCAGCTTTTGGCTTGACAAAAGACTTAGAGATGTGTGGGACAGGCTTAGGGAGTGACCATACCTTCTGTTTCAAATTCTTAACCCTTTTCACACCATTCTCTGTGGGCGTGAACCCCAGGCCAAACGTACCAGGATTCCCACTAGGACGCATTGGATGCACAATACCTTGTAGAGATGAGCCCAGACCTTTGCCCGACACAAAACCACTCTTTAACATTTCATTCGCCACCATGACGGACGCGGATGAGAGCTTAGGACCCGGAATGTATTCTCCTTCAGGAACTTTCTCAATGGATACTGTTTCGAAAGTCTGATAAACCCAATGTCCTTTTCCATCTTCAGCTTCGATAAACGGAACAATTGCATCATTACCAGCTGACGGGTCCTCCTCACCGTGCACAACTATTTCTTGTATGTCCCATTCAAACTTCACCATTTGGTGCAAAGAAAACGGGACTGCCTTGGCAGCATGTATCCAGGGCCTGCCTAACAACAGGTTATGGGAGACAGCCACGTCCAATACTTGAAATTCCATGGTGAATTCAACTGGCCCTATCGATAATTCGAGCATTATATCTCCAACAGAATCCTTACCTCCCCCATCAAAGCCTCGAACACACACATTATTCAAATGGATTCTTTCAGTGCCAATCTTCAGTTTTTTGTAGGGTAGACAGGGGACAAATATTCGCACTGGAGCCGTTGTGAACCAGAACCCTTGGGACAATAGAATCTTCACACTTTACCGTGAGATAAAGAGCTCGATTGTGTTCTGTACCCTCCATAGGAAGTTCATCATCTGAGAAAGTGATCCTGTTGACTTCGAAGATCTTGCTAGCCATCTTTTCTAGGTGATTCACCGTGATCTTATCAGGGACATGGGCCTCATTCAAAATCTTCATCAAGACCCTGTGATGTTCATCAGAATGTATCAGCAAAGATAAAAGAGAAATCTGAGCTGGGGTTTTCCTCAACTGTTCCACGATGGAATAATCTTGCATTTTCATCTTCTTCAGGAATTCCTCAGCCTCTTCCTCGGTGATCGGTTTCTTTACTGGCATTTGGCTATCCTGGAGTGGCTTAGCTTTCCTTAATTCTTCTGGGGTGAAACACCTTCCAGAGCGAGTCAATCCTCCAGCTTCATTAACTTCTTCCTCTACTTCCTTCCCTTTGTATGTCACTATCACTTGTTTATAATTCCACGGAACAACCTTGGTGTCTACCACTAGCAGCTGGGTTACTGGTTTAATGATGATAGGGGTAATAGGGGCCCCCTTCACAATTATGACATGCTTACTTGGAATCCCCGACACTATCACTTTTGAGCTTTCTGGACTTGCTCCAACATCTTTTGGCATCCCTTTCACAACCAACACCGGTGGTTTCAAATTGAGCAATCTTGGCTTTTCTGTTACCTCTTCAACTGTCAAAGGCGTTGCCTTGGTGGACTTTGGAGTTGTAACCACATTGTTTTCACTGGACCGAATCATCATGACGGACTTAGAAGACCTCTTGGGCTCCCCATCTTTGTGAACTATTTCAATCATATGTGTTTCTTCATGAGTTGGCAAAGGATTTTGGTTGATGTTTGGCGTGTCTGGGCTTCGGACTACAATTTGGTTTGTATCAATGAGCTCCTGGATCGCCTGTTTCAAATACCAACACTTTTCTATGTCATGCCCTGGAGCATCAGAACAATACGCGCATCGCAGGGAATAGTCGAGGTTCTTTGGAGGGGGATTTGGTATCTTTGGATCAATCGGCCTCAAGACGTCCAACTGCCTTAACCTTTGAAACAAGCTCGCATAGGATTCTCCGAGTGGGGTGAAACTTTGTTTCCGCTGCATCCTCTCTTTCCTATAGTCTGTCCTTGGTCGAAAATGTGGTCTAATGGGGTTTTGGTAGGGTTGTGGAGGTGGGTAGTTATTTTGTGGAGCAGGAGCACGCCATTGCGGGTGGGGAGGGGGTTGAGCATATGACTGTGCATGGTGAACAAGCTATTGAGATGGCATGGCTGAGTATTGGAGGTTTTGTGAGGGGAAGTAGTGTTGGGGTGGATTATATGGAGCTTGGGTATAGGTTTGAGGTCTGGGTCGAGGGTGAATGTATTGGTGAGGTGAACCTCTTGGGCCCTGCCATGACCCAGAGACAACCATAGCAATATCTTCCTTCTTCTTCTTGCCTAACAAACTTCGGGTACCACTCTGGATTGCCTCGGTGGTTGCTTTTATAGTAGAATAACTCATGATCTTACTCGACTTGAGGCCGTCTTCTACCATTTCTCCCATCTTTACCACATCATTGAAAGGCTTACCAATGGCTGAGATCAATTGACCATAGTAAGTGGGCTCCAAGGCTTGAAGAAAATATTTAACCATCTCGTCTTCGTCCATCGGAGGATTGACTCGTGCAGCTTGCTCCCTCCATCGGAACCCATATTCTCTAAAGCTTTCACTGGGTTTCTTTTCCACCTTGGTCAGAGATAGGCGGTCTGGGACAATATCTATATTGTACTGAAAGTGCCGGGCGAAGGCCTGAGTCCTATCATCCCATGTGTACCACCTACTAGCATCCTGGCCGGTGTACCATTCTAGAGTTGCCCCACTTAGACTCTGGTTGAAGTACGCTATTAGTAATTCATCTTTTCCCTAGTGCCTCTCATCTTACTGCAATAACCTCTTAGATGGGCTACGGGATCCCCATGTCCATCATACAAGTCGAACTTGGGCATTTTGAACCTAGCATGTAATTGAACATCGGGGAACAAACACAAATCTTTATAAGACACACTCACTTGGTTTCCCAAACCTTGCATATTTCTCAATGATTGCTCCAGACTCTGTACTTTTCTAAACATCTCTTCTTGCTCTGCGTTCTTAGATGGTTTATCAGTTTCAACATGAGGCTCAAATTGGGGAGGGTAAGAATAAGGGTCTGGAACTTTGAAGGTGGGCTCAGGTGCATAATAGTGGGCATCTGGAGCGGGGAATACGGGCTCACTAGAGGATCGGTGGAGGGTAGCTTGTGGAGGGGGTACAAAAATAGGAGCGGAAGTCGAAACAGGGTACGAGGTTGTTTTGAATGGTGGGGCTTGAAAGGTTTGGGACGAAGTGCCGGGGTAGTTGTGGTAAGGGGTGAAGCCAGGTGCGTGTTGTGGAGAAAGATCAAGGGTATTGGTCATCTGGGATTGAGAGATCGGTGGAATAGAAGCAGGATTTTCTGTGTAGTTGGTAGGGAACGAAGGAGGAGGGTGTCCCTTACTCCAGGCTCGATACATCTCTGCCATTTGATGCCTCAACCTCCGGACCTCCTCTTGCAGCTCTGATTCCGACTCAACAATCTCCCTTGGTGGGTCTACAACTGCAGTGTCTATTTCCTTGCTAGCCATGACTGTTAGACACTTTGATCGGGTATTGTATGGATGACTTGCCAGGATGCCAACAAACTAACCACCTTCCTGAAATATAAATAAAAATAACAAAGGACAACCATAAAACCACCATGTTAGCGTTAGTGCATTTATCAAATAATAATATCACATTATATGCAATGCACATAGCAACAATTATCGGTTCTAGAATGGCTTTGAGGGTCGCAAGGTCATATGGCATTATCCCCACTTTGTTCATTTCAACCTTCTCTTTCTAGCACTTCTTGGCTTTCCTGTTTTCCTTCCTCTCCTTTTATTTTTAATTTGTCACTCTTTTCTTTCCTCTCATTTCTCACATCCACAATTCATTCTCTTTTTTTCTTTTTCTTTTTCTTTTCCTTTTTTTTTTAGTTTTAAAAAAAAACTACTCGATCGAACCCTATGTAGGTTGCCTACGTATCATGCCCCTCATGAATCAGATCAAGCGTAGTTCTTGAAAAGTGATGGTACATAAACTAAAATAAAGCTCTTTTGGGACTTTTCTTTAAAAAAAATTCGATGTTAAAATACAAAGGGAAGTACGAAAATGAAAGACATGACAGACTCGATTACACTACGACAGACTCTGACTCTACCTAAAGGACTTAGTACTCCTAAACAAGACATGAAGGTAAAAGACAACATAGGGCAATCTCAGAACATCTAAATAGAACGACTCTTCAAGCTGCTCCTGAACGCGACGATCCTGGCTGGGATGGTCCTGGGCTGCCCGTCATGCTCAAACTCTGCAACATGCCTCGCAAAGAAACACTGACGCTGGGAACAAAAACCCTGGCATGTGCCCCCGCATCTTGAAGGCCAACCCCAAGCAAGTACTGGCCATGCTGCTTCACGTTTGCTGCCAATCCTGCTAACTGAGACTTTATCAACTCAAGCTTGTTCCAGGGATCTTGGTCTGAGGCCTCCTCAAAATCATTTGTCCGAGTTGCACGACCCCTAAGTTGTGCTGGCAACGGGGTACTGACCCCTGACGGGACGGACTGTAACCAAATTAGGTACTCCTGAGTACGCTCGGGCATGCCAATGTCCTTTACTAATGTATTTTTCCTCATCCTCTTTGCGTTGTTCCAGTATTGCACCCACTTGATCTCATCAGCCGCCTTTTTGCTAAAATTCATTATGTGCCTTCGGAGATTCAAAATTGGAGGCTCCTCTTGTCTTCTACCCAACTGTCGCATTACTCTAACAAGAGTGTACGGCCTAACACACTTGAGCCCTATCAGCATCAGGAAAGGTTGCATAAGGCATCCTACCAAAATATCATCTAAAGGTAGCCAAAGGTAAGCCCACAAAACATTCCCATTTGTCCTCAAACCAAGGAACTCAATCCAAGTTGGAACACCTACTGGGTATGAAAACTTAGGAGATTTCATCCTACGCTCGATACATACCACCCGATCCCTCAAGGCACGGTCGATAGGGCAAAGTAAAGAGGCAGTGTGCAAATGCTCCATCATCCACAATTGTAACAAAAGGTTACTTCCCTCAAAATACCTGACACCTCCCCTAACCTCACTCAGGGCTCGGTACAACTCTGCTAAGATCATCGGCACAACGGTAATGGTTTTGCGTTGCTTCTCATGAAATAGTGCCATTACCACTGACTGCAAACGGGAGCTAATGTGCCTCTCATCTAATGGAAAGACCAATAATCCCAACAAAGCCAGACTGAAAGCTTCGAGGCGGCGTCTTTGCCACTTTGCTTTGGTTGTGTAAAACTCATCCCAAAAGATGTCAAAGCTATCATGTGGTCCAAATCTAGCAAACAAATAATCCAGGGATATCCAGGACTGCTCGAGGCATTTTAAATGCTTATTATCTTTCAGGCCCAGGTCACTAAGGAATCTTGTCCTAGAGTGGTCTCGGGGAAGTATCATGTCCTTGCCTATATAGCTTAAACGAGTGAGACCAGACATTTCAGCTAAGGTAGGAGTCACCTCACATTCTCCAAATCTGAAGA
The DNA here is from genome assembly GCA_032618575.1 of Nicotiana noctiflora. Taxonomy (NCBI): domain Eukaryota; kingdom Viridiplantae; phylum Streptophyta; class Magnoliopsida; order Solanales; family Solanaceae; genus Nicotiana; species Nicotiana noctiflora. The sequence goes on from JASVEL010010136.1 coordinate 72,467, forward strand.
TCAAATTTTGTGGATCCCAATAAGTCAACATCGCCTCCACCAAGTCTGGGCGGGGTGTGATATCAAGAAGGGAAGTCAAGGTGCCCAATTTCTGCATTAATTAATGCTGCTCTATTGATGAAAACATTTTCCACCACTTAATTAACTTCCTAGGAATCTTCACTACCATGAGCACTTTGGATCGAATCAGCGGGTCCATACCTGGATGAATAAAACATGGTTAGCGACTCAAGACACGTGTGACACCACGACACCTTTTATTGGACACATACTAGATACGACTAAACTATTTTTGACAATTAACCTATGTGGCCAATGATAGCTATTAGTGTAAACTCAACAACGGTGACTACTCTTATATGAAAATACCTTACTAATACTTATATATATTTTACTCTCATGGCCCAAAAAATTAATTTGAAGAAATAACTCATTTTGCAAAAGTTGCCGATATGGCCAAAAGTGGCTAAAGATGCAAATTCAAAAAGGACGGACCCTAAAGAAATATGACTCCTAGTTGTAGACTCAAAATCCTAATATATGAGTAATTGAACCACTTTTGCGAAAATAACCCTATTTTGCAAGAATGACCGATGTGGCCAAAAGTGGCTAAACATGCAAACTCGAAAAGGAAAGACCTTGAACTGATATGATACCTAATTATGGACTCAAAATTCTAAGACATGGGTTTATTGAACCACTTTTGCAAAAATCGCCCCATTTCGCAAGAATGACCGATGTGGTCAAAAGTGGCTAGACATGCAAAATTTGGCTAAGACCCCGCAAAGCCAGGAACCTAAGACACTAGGAAGACCGGACCCTATATTGGTTGCCTACGTATCTCGTCCCGAGAGACGAGAATCAGGTTCGGCTTTCTCCTTTCTATTTCTTGCGGGCTTTCGCGTAGTTCGGGAAGATGCAATTAATTTGTAAAAAGCTATATTTTATCTTTTTTGAAAAAGGATGGAAAAATGTAAAATCTTTTTGAATTTTATTTTCTTCTTTTTTGGATTTTTGGAAAATAATGAAAAACTGCAAAATCTTTTTGGATTTTTCATTTTCAATTTTTTTTGAATTTTTGAAAAATAATGAAAAAGTATAAAATCTTTTTGGATTTTTCATTTTCAATTTTTTTTGAAAAATAATGGAAAAGTGTAAAATCTTTTTGAATTTTCTTTTTCTTCTTTTTTTTTCTTGAAAAGTGGTGAAAGGAAAATGCATCCGGACCCTATTTTCTTCATTTTTTCACCCTTCTTTCCCGAACATCGGTCCGCCAAATAACCTTTTTACCCTCAAAGATGCGACATTTAGCACATAAGATGATTACATGTCATTTTGGGCCACAAGCCCATTTTGACAAAATTTGGACAAGTTTCCTACAAAGGGACACGGTACTTGGGACCGAGCTCTGCTAGATCTAAATATGATGCAAAAATGACCTAAAGGCTGACCTAAGTTTGGGGTTCACTAACAAGTCGCTTCGGGGAAGCGTATGGTCGATGGTGGCTGCTTAAGCTTTCCACCCACTCCATACGTCCGACGGACCCCCCTCCTAAATTAAGGGTGACTCAACAAAGATTTCGTGCACGCGACGCGTGCTCCGAGACTTGTTGCAGAAAGAATTGACCGGGTAATGCATATGATGACGGTTATAAAGCAATAAACAAATAAAGCAAAAACTGTAAACAAATAAACAACTAGCAAATAACAAAATATCAAAACATAATAAAAATCAAGTAAAGATAATGAAAAAACATAAAAACCTCAACCAAATATTCCAAAAGCCAACAAAATCAAGTACTAGCTCGAACCCGCAATGTCCCCAGCAGAGTCGCAGAGATGTCACACCCATTTTTTACCCAAAACCTTTCACTAAACCCTCTTAGATTAATAAAAAGATTTTAGTAAAAAGCTTGAAAAGAGTTTTCAAATTTGAAAGTGACAAAAATGTGTGTTTAAAAGGAATTAACTCAGAGTCGCCACCTGACATTGATTTCGGTGTGCCAGGCCACCGTTTTTAAAATGATTTTCCTTTAAAACACTTTAGACTTCAAAACTTAGTCTGCACCAGAGATTCGGGTAAGGGGGTTCATTTGACTCGATGAGAAGGTATTAGGCACTCCCCAAGTCCCGTGAAGATCACGGTTGCGCACTCGATATTGTTGGCTTTTAAAATATTCAAATTGAAGTAAAACACAAAAAATACAATAAACACATAAGAGGTTCGAGATCGTCCCCACCTAATAAAAGAAAAATAAGAATATAAATAAGAACAAAGTACTACACTATGCCTCCTTCGCAAGCTCGTCACGGCCTCCAAAATATTTACATAGTTCTTCAGGGCATACCCCAAATAATAATATTTACAAACTTCACGGGGCATTCCCCGGATAAATTTAACTATGGGAACGATCTCTCGCCTCGAATCAACAAAAATCCTAAAAGCTTGCCTACCCAAGTATGGCCGGCCTAAAACATGTTCCTAACTCCTAAATTAGTAAAGCAAGTAAAACAAATTATTTTATATGCCCAAAACCCCATTTTTAAAACAACAAAACTCTACTCAACCCACCTAAACATATTAAATTAATTCCTTTGTCATTTGAATGTTAACTGAATCATGAAATATTTAATGAGGCAATATGATAAAACAAAGAAGCAAATGACTCATTTCAGCCATTAAGACACCCCAATGTAATTTACACAAAAGAAACACAATGAAATAATCAACTGAAATAAAGAAACGCACTAATACCACTAAGGCATCACAGAAAAATTAACAAAATGAAATTAACGTGCAAACAGATTCTACTGAGGCACACAAACAAAATGAAACATTAATTTAAAAAGGTTGACGTAACAGATCAAAAGAAACTATCAAGAGCATTGAATTAAGCTGGAAAAGTAAAAGAAAGTGACACATAAACCTCGAATAAGTATGAAATCCGCTTGTTGGACAGTTAAACAATGCTAGGCAACTGAATTGCGCACAAGATCCAAACTATACGATAAACTCATGTATCACTGGAACCACAATTTTGTTAAGAATAACATGAATCAGACCCAAACACACACGACCCATCATTTGACCAACTCAAAAATGTCGCACCAACTCTAGGAGGAGATAACACTAGCTTCATTCTTTGCGAGTGCAGGATAGGGAATATTCAACATAAGACCCAAATTCAACGACGCCTAGACATACTCAAGCTATGAGTTCTAATCCCATCAGTCATGACTAACAATAAGTTCAACAACCAACAATAAGTTCAACAACGAGACTACTGAGGATGTGATGAGACTTGACTGATATTGAACCATAAGACTGACTTTTAAAGCAATTACCAAACTACAGATCACTATGTTGGGACAATATCAATTCGAGTTAGGTCGCGAACCAATGGTTACACTTTATTGAGCTTTCATTCTTGTTCTTGAACTCAAACGAGACTCGCTAACTGACTCTTGGATTTGAAACCTTGTCATTTAAACACATAGAATCCTTATTTAGCGACTAACAGCCTACACGAAACTGAAAGGCTTTGAAAACTAGTCATCTAAACCTTAACTAATTGATTAATCCATCTTTAATGATAGAAACGAAGCACAAACAGTCATGTATTCTGGACTGGGGCAGATTTGCTTGAATATGGTGCACAAACTAAAATGCTAAACTCGTATTTGAATTCTAAGTCTACAAGAATTCCCTGTAGATTACCAAACTAATGCCCTGAGTGATCATATTTCGAATCAACATATACGAACAAAGGCTATCGATAATCACCCATAAAAATACAATTACTGAATAGCAGCAGCGGTAATGAGACTATGAACAATTGCGTAATGCGACGACAAACCAGACAAAACAGAATCGAAGTGAAGGCTACAAGATAGTCAGCGAACTCAAAAAAATAGTCATCAGAAACATGCTAGTCTACCATTTAAGAGATTTCACCTGAAGAATCTGATGAACATACAATGGACATAAACGAAACAAGATCACAGGAAAGTCACAGAATACTCAATGAACTCACAACTTTCAATGCTTCACAAACAGGCTATTCAATTCAGGGAGCCATAAAAAGAATAAGATTAGTCATTCTAATTTCTTAAAGCCTCGTGATAGATTCTTCAGTAGTAGGAGATAATCAAATTCGAAGTTAAAATATACTTCTAACACAAAGACAGAACAGAACACATTCATATCGAAGAGAATTCATTTGCAATCAATCAATGTTCAAAATAAGTGGGGAAAAAAACGGAACCAAAAGAGTAAGGAAATGAACCTGAATGTGGAAAGATTTTGATTGAATTTGTTTGTATGTGATTACATGCTTTATTCTCCGTCGAAGTTTCGAAATGAACAAGCAAAACAACAGCAGCAGGAATCACGAACTGGAATTTGACCGCAAGTGAACCTCAGAAAATCGAATCAACACCTCGATTCAAATTTGCGACGAACACACGCGAGTAACTCAGTCGGGTAGAATGGAAAATATCTCCATTTTTGAATACCAAAACCAAAAGAGGAAACTAAAAATATTTTTGGAATTTGTTTTTTGATTTTCTTCGAAAATGAAACAGTGATTCGAACCTTTTTTTTTTAATATTTTTGAATACTAATTAACAAAAAATCTTAGAGGAGAGCTAAAACCAAAGAACCTTGATTTCACTCCTTGTCGTCCTTTTTTTTAATTTTTTTCCCGAGTTTTTCTGTTTATACCACGAAATCCTCTTGAACAAGGCACACACTTGATGAATGAAGGGTTGGGATCCATCGAAATTGATCCCACGCTCTCCATTCATCCAGCACATGCCTTCTAGAGGCTTCTTCACGTGAGAAAGAGGGGCGAGAACATTCGAGTTCGTTATTTGTCAAGGCCACGTGGAAAGGGGTGAGAGAATAGACCACGTGATTGGTTGTGAGGGGGAATCTTCCGGTGACTTGGGTGGTTGTTCGCGGCTGAATGGTGGTGAAGAGAGGGTGGCGGCTGAAGATGGTCTTTAGGTTTAGGATTAGGGTTTTTCTTGGGAGATATGTGGCTTTTGTATGAATGTGGGGGGTTAATAGGGGTCGTTGGATTTAATTGGATGGAAGGCTCATATTTAAAAGGGAAAATGGGGCGGGTAGACGGGTTTGGGCTGGGGCGTGGACGGGTTCAGCAGTTGTTGGGCTTGGGTAGAGGATTGGAAAGGAATTGGGCTAGGGGTTTATTTTGGTTAGGCACAAATTGGTCTTCAAGATCAAATCCTACTCCTTTTCTCTTTTTCTTTTCTTTTAAAAAAAATCTTTTTTGTTATTCTCAAATTATATTTTGTATTATTTTTTGATTTTATAAAGATGCAAAAACTAAAATAAAATCCTAGTATATTCCAAAGCTAGACTAATTAACTCCTAAATTTATTTAAAACTATTTTGTGATAAATTCACAATTAAAACACAAAATGAACTATTTTTGTTATTTTCTTCATATTTGTTCTAACATGAATTAATTCTTACTAAATGCAAAATTAATTTCCTAAATGCAAATGCATATTTTGTATTTTTTATTTGACTTAACACAAAATTCACACAAATTGTAAAAATAAGGAAAAATTATTTATTTTGAATTTTATGGGAATAACTCATATATAGGGTAAAAATCACGTGCTCACAACCATGTGAAAATTCTCTCTAGAAAACCTTAAAGTTCTTCAACAGTTCATCCAAAACAAAACTAAAGCTTATTATTATTTCATAACAAATACTTAGTTCTTCTTACTACTTCTTAACAATGGAGCCAATAATGGAGGAATCCTCTTGTACACAAAAAACAACTTCTACAGAACCACCCGATATAGGAAACATGAGGATAGAAGAAAAATTACAATCTAAGCATGTATCTTTTCTACAAACACTACTTGCTAATAACCATCCACAGCATACACCCTATATACAACATAATATGGAAATTAAATTAGACTATTCTGATGAAAGTTCTCACGGTGAAGTAGATGATGATATATTTATTCCTATTACCAGTGAGGACAAATGTAGACTATACAACCCATGGAAGTTCTCTATCATAGTAAAAGTGTTTGGAAGAAAAATTCTTCATCAACTTCTTCAAACTAAACTGCAGAACTTATGGAAACCATCTGAAGACATCGATCTCATAGATTTGGGATCAGAGTTCTTTCTTATTAAGTTTCAAAAAGAAGAAAATATGCTAAAGGCATTACATGGAGGACCATGGTTTGTCTTAAACCATTTCTTATCGGTTAGACAGTGGGAACCAAAATTTGTTGCATCCGAAACACAGCTTACTTATTCAGCAATTTGGGTTCGTCTACCTGAACTTCCTACAGAGTTCTATGATGAACAAATTCTCTACAAGGTAGGCTCGAAACTAGGACAACTACTCAAAGTTGATGCTTGTACATCATCAGCTACTAGGGGTAAGTATGCTAGGATTTGTATTGAGGTACCTCTGGAAAAACCTTTAAAATCACACATATAAATTGGACATCATAAACAAACCTTAGTTTATGAAGGTCTTAACATTTTATGCAATAAGTGTGGGAGGTTTGGACATACACCCATAAACTATCTCTATGTTTCTAACAACAACACTACTAATACTACAATACAAGTTAATCAGGCCAACCTTCATGAATGGAAAACAGTTAATTTTCCTAAGAAATCAATTCAGAAAATAGCTAGGGAGACAGGAAAAAATAAGGCGGCTATGGGAGCAATGGAACCAGGGCAACACTCGAAAGAAACAAGCATGTCAAACCACATAGCTGGGCCGGTTAAAACATCATGACAAAATAATTTGCAGACAGGCCCAATAGACATAATTAACAATAATAATTTTAACATGCTATTGGCCTGTGATAGCATGGACCTTGATATTGCTAAAGGTTGGAAAATAAAGGAAATTTCTTCTGATAATTTAGCTAATTTAAAAAATAATTCCAATGCTAACAATCCGCTAAAAGACAACACAAAACAAACTATAGACATAATTAATATATCTCAATTACCTACTCTAGCACCAAGTTCCAAAGCACTTTCTCTTCCAAACCCTTCACCGACTCTTCCAAATCCCACTATTATTTTGGAGGGCACGGTAAATAACCTACTTAAACCACATCATATCCTACAAAATCCACTTGATATTACCTGCAACCAAACACAAAAAGCCAAATCAGCTTCTTTGCATGGCATTCAATTCACGGAGGCTTCACACGTCCATAACAGCAACAGTAAGTTGCATGCTACAGTAGTCTATAGCTCTAGCAATCCCCAAACCCAACAAAAACCAAATTATGACTTTTCATGTGAATCCCCTAAGGGCCATCAGCCTCAAACGGTCCAAATACATGAAAAACAAAAGAGTTCTCCTATAACATCTTACATTAGTAATTCAAACCTACTCAATACTCACTTAACTGAAATAGCAAAAGATAAGTTACAAACTTCCGAAAATGCAGAGACCAACCTTCACCATAACAAACCCATCAATGGTGAGGAATTGGAACAACAACCAATTCTTCTATCTCCCATGCATGCACATGCAAGGACCAACACTTCCACACATAGAAACACCACTGGTTTACACTTCACAGGAGACTTCAATGGACTTACCACTGGAATCTTGGTTGGAGATGGGACTCCAAGGATATGCACTTGTCTTCACGATGGAGTTAAACAATCAGGAGATTGTTCTACTTATTCAAAATCCAACACACTTAGCCGAAATAATAACAGAGGGGATGAGGATAGGGATGGAGGGTTATGCCCAAAATCAATGGTACAATACACAAACTCCTTTGATATTGGACCACAATGCCTCGAGCTCCAACCAAACACCATGGACCTACCCCATGTACTCACAGATACCATTGCCAACAACGACCAACCTCTTACCATTTTATCCACCACATCACATGGGACAAGTCTATGCACCTTGGTTCCAACATCTCCAAACTTTCAATCCACTCTCCCCGTATGGGAGTCCACTGAGTCCACTAGATTATCCACCAGGCAGCCCACAGACTCCCCCACCACCTCTACCTCCATCGCCCAACGAACTAGATATGGAAAGAAGGGAAGAGCTTGCAGAAATAAGAGAGACAAGGACGGAGTTCTTATGGTTAAAAGGGATCCAACTTTGCAATCTCAAGGAGCAATATGCAAAAAAACTCATTCTAAAATGCCCACCAGAGATGATTTCATGCAGCATCAATTTCAGAGTAACAACAAATCGACAATAAGGGAAATATTCGATGGTTATGATTCCAAATCTTCGTCAGACTCAAGCCATGATGGAATATCATGATCAAATGACATCAACTTTTGTCAATCCTTTGGTGGAAATGCCAACAGTCACATAACCTCAACCTAATATAATGAATATTATTGTTTGGAACTGTCGAGGATCACATAACCCTGAGTTTAGGAGACAATTTCGTTCTTTACTGGATAACTACAGGCCGGCTATGATAATACTGCTGGAAACTCACATGCAAGATCATACAGGAATTCAACAGGAATTTGGATTCACAAATATGTCCCAGGTGCCAGCAAATGGATTGGAAGGAGGAATGGTTGTTCTGTGGATTGACACCCTCATCATTGTGGAAGAGCTAAGAGTGGCAGAACAAGAAATCCATTGTTTCGTCCAGGTAGGTCACACTAACCCTAAATGGTTACTATCTGCTATCTATACAAAAAATCAATGTCAATTTCGTAATGAATTATGGGAAAATCTTAAACATATGCATGATATTTATAACTACCTGTGGTTAATTGGAGGAGACTTTAATGATATTCTATTTGCTAATGAAAATTTTGGTGGTTTGCCTATTAACATGAATAGAACAGATAGATTTGCAAATTGTATCAATTATTGTAAGTTAATAGACTTAGGATTTAAGGGAAGTAGATTTACATGGACTAATAAAAGAAAAAATGGACAAACAATACTAGAAAGATTAGATAGGTGTGAGCACGTGATTTTTGCCTAACATGAATTACTCCCACAAAATCAAAACAAAAATTGTCTATTTTTATGGTGTGTATTTTTTTTTTTTGTGAATTTTTGTGTTATTTTTGGTATTTGTTTATATTTATATATACGTGATTATATGTGTTTAAATTAAAAAAAAAAGTAATACAAAAAATATGTCGTGCTTACATTTCTTATCTAGTTTGAAATTAGGAGTAATTAATTTTATCTTACGAAAACGAAAATCAAAAAAAAAAAAAAAAAAAAGAAATAATTCATCTTTTACATTTTTAGCATTTAAATGCCTAATTGTTGACTTATATTTAATTGATGTTTTAATTGATTGTGTTAATTGTTAATATAACTTAATTAGTATTTCTTATAATTTAATTGATTTTGTAGTGTAATTAGAATTTTTGTTTTAATAAATTGAGAATTAAAATTAAAAGAGAAGAGAAAAGGAAATAATTGAGAGAAGAAATCAAATTTGGGCCAAAAATTCAATTTAATTCGAGGCCCAAAAGCACCCAAACTCCCCAGCCCAAACAGATTGGCCCATCCGGTTAACCCATTTTCAAAGCCCCCTTTTGATCTTAGCCGTTGATCATTGTGATCTAACGGCTGAGATTAAAGGGGTAATTTTAAACCCCAAAACCCTTAACCTTCACAACATTTCACCCCATCTCTTTAACCCAAAGACCCCAGCCGCCTCCGCCGTCCCCCGCCGCCCGCCGCCGGCCGGAAATCGCCTCCGCCGGCGGCCGTGATCCAAATCACCCCATTTTAACACCATAAAATCCCCTTCTCTCCCTCTACACGAATCCTTTACCCATCTCACTTGAATCATTGTCAAAATCCTCGAATATTAGATCGAAAGTTTGCCGGAAAATGAGATTCACCCCAAACCACTCCAAATTAACACCACACCACCACTAGACTATCTCCTCCAAGAATCCGTGACCCCTTTTGCTCGAATCTAACCCGAAACCATGAAGCCCCAAATCAAGACTTCAAGAACCCTAAATCCCAATTTGAGCCGCCGGTTTCGATTTGAAGAAATTGGGATTAGAGTAGATTTTAATTGAGATGTTTTCGGTTGAAAACATTTCAATTAAAATCCATTTGATTCCCAAAGTCCGAATTTGAGTCAAGAACCGAGAATTTTCTCCAAAAGTGGCCGATTTTTGATTTCTCTTTAAGGTAATGTTCATGTTTACCGTTTATTTCAATTTGCTTTTGTCTTTTGTTGATTGAATTCTCCGATGTTTGTCGGCCGTCTCTATTTTCTTCATCTCTTGGGACCTTTTATTTGGTCGAGTTGTTAGTTGTTATTCTTCGTCGTCTAACGGTTAATTGTGAATCGAATTCGATTCGTTGTTAATATCGTTAAGTCGTTTGATATTGAAATTGTAACATGCTGTCCGAAATTGTTAGTCACTGCTTTGTCGGATTTGTTTGTCGATTACGCATATCGTAATCGGCTAATCGAATAATATAGAATATGTGTTTGCGTCGATTAGCGTCGTCGATTAGTTAGCTTCATTTTCCTTGTTTCCTCTGCTTTGGCCGAGAATCACTGTTTCATTGAATTGCCAATTCTAAAGTCTTGTTTTGTCAATTTGATTACCAATGTTGTTGAATACAGGTTCGCGTCGATTAGCGTCGTCGAACATTTAGTTTCGTATTTGCTTCATTTTTTCTTCTTCTCTCGGCTTAAGTGTTGAAGAATGAAAAAAAAAAATTTTGTTCATCAATTGTGTGTTATTGATTGGGTTTGTTGTAATCGACTATACGAATGTCGTTGATTAGGTTCGTCGTTTCGTTTGTTAGAACACTAGAGCCACAAATCCGGCATTGGCCGAGATTCGTTGATTCACTGTTGAATTGAATTAAGTTTGTTTGGTTGATTTTAGTTTATAAGTTAACTACTGATAGTTGTTTTAACTTAAAATCTGAAAGCCAACAATAGTTTGCCTAAGAGGTGTAGTGCACATGGGAACTATGTCACATGTCTTGAACAAGAAAGGATAGGCTTGCCAATACACCTTTTCATTTTAAAAATAGGACTGGACAGAGAGTTGTCATGATAGTTCTTAGTGTGTTAAACCCTTGTGAATGCTTTTTTGAGCTGGAAAATCAAAGGCACATGGGAGGATGATTTAGAGGTTCAAAGAGAGGCATGTGCAAGGAATATTTGACAGGTTTTGATGATTGTTTTTGGCCTATAAAAGGCAGAGAGTACACGGCAGAGAGGGGGACAGAGAGCATAGGTTTTGAGAAGACATCCTCTGGAAAACAGATATACTCTCTGAAAACACACACTGGCAGTATACTACACACACAGAGAGCATACATTTGAGAGCAGAAGAACATACACACAAAAAACACAGTGATATACTCTTCTTCACACACACTGTCTTCACACACAAAGAGACAGTGATATACTCTATATACTCTTTGATAATACTCTCTGATTGTCTCTCTGATTGTAAACAACAGTGAACATACATACACACTTTAAACTCTCTGTTTTGGCTTTAAACCATTCCTGAAACTTCCTGTATCTTTGGTTATTTGTTTCTTCAAAGTTGTTGTCAGAATTTGGGTGTCACTGTTTGGTTTGCTGCTGTTTATCGTATTGACTTTACTTGGTCGTCACTGGTACTGCTTACTGCTGTCACTGCTGCCAAATAAGTCACTGATCCTCATATTTTGTTTTGAATTCCAGGTATATTCTTGTAACCACACTGGCCGAGAATAATTGCAAATTAACAAAAGAAGTTGATATAAAGAGGTTGAAGCAAAAAATAGTTTATTTTTCTTATCTTTTGTTTAGTTTTGTTCTATGATTTAGCAATGAGGCTTTACTGTACCTTGTTATACAACTAGAATTGATTCGATTTAAGTTTTTTTTTTGTAGAAAGTTTATAAACTGAAACTTGAAAGAACTCATATGTTAAGCCTCTAGCGTTATTTGATTCCTTTAAATGATGAAATACTTAGGATTGTTAAGTGATTTATGCTTTTGGCATTTTTTAGTCATAGTTTGCTTGTAGTTTAAGATACAGTTATTTGTAAAAATAGACGTTAGAATTTTAACAAAAGGGATTTAAGGTTACCGTTAAGTATCCTATTGCGTTAGCGGTTAGCCTAGCAAATAGAATAAATAAATAAATAAATAAATTAGAGCGCACTATATTATGGATAATCTTATGCCAAGTAATGAAACATGACGAAATACTCACACCCGGCATAGTCGATTAGATTTTTACTAATTTATATTTTTGTTTTAGGCAATCTTTTAAGCTATTATCTTGTATAAGGTCTTTAATCAGAAATAATTTTTTAAGGGATATACTGTCAAATAAATTGATTCCTTGTTTTAGTATTACAACGACTTTAATCAGCATAGTTTCGAAGTAAGTAATTCAGATATATTTTTATTTGTCAAAAGTCCGAGTCTGTTGTAATTAGTTTTTGTTTTCTTTGGGTCCGGTTTCAAATTAATAGAGCGGTTTGAAGTTTAATTAAAGCATATAATTTATAAACATTTTTTTTAAAATCAGATAATTTTAGCCATTTAGAATAATTGAAGCGACCGTGCTAGAACCACGGGATCTGGGGGTGCCTAACACCTTCCCTCGGGTCAACAGAATTCCTTACTTAGAATTTCTGGTTCGCGGACTTCATTTAGAAAGTCGAAATTTCCTCGATTCGGGATTTAAATAAATCGGTGACTTGGGACACCATAATTTATTCCAAGTGGCGACTCTGAAATAAATAAAATAATCCCATTTCGAATATTGTCACTTAAATTGGAAAAACTCCCTTGTACGTTTATCCCTCGGGGTAAGCGCGCCAAAAGGAGGTGTGACAGCTCTGGCGACTCTGCTGGGGAACGAACCCAGAACTACTGGTTCAGGGTTTACGAATTCGAGCTTTGATTAATTATTTTATTTGGCTTATTTATTATCTGATTTTATTACATGTTTATATTTTATATGCTAAATGTTGTTTTACCGCTTTGATATTTTGTGAACTGTATATAAATTGTGCCGATACCCATATACCCAGTTTTCTTTTCTGAGTCTTTTGAAATACAATACCGGGCATTTGCTGGACATAGCCCGTTTTTCTCAAGATAGCTGTGGTGCTTGGCACCCGGTGAAGGATTTTGTAGTCACACATGTTTAGGCGGAGAGTTTTGTCAATTAAGCTGGAAAGCCATGCTACCGGTGCACTGACACTCTTCGGCTCGAGTTGTCCGCTCGAGTTAAAGCCACTCTAGACACTTTTCCAACAGGATGATGACTTAGAATAACAAGACCTTATGCCGGATCCCCGATAGGAACGTTTATTTGCATCATGTGCATATTTGACTTAGGAGGCTCAACACAGGGGTTGGGCCTGTCTAGGACAGGTGTACCCGAAACAAAAAGACCAACTTGTTGCATCTTTTTGTGTGCATTTATTTGTTTCGATCTTACATGCCGACCGGTTTGTTAAAAAAGAGGAAGAAGTGGAAAACGTCGGGGTATATAGTTAAAATAATTTTATGAAAATAGTTAGTTCTTTGAAAATAAATTCTGAAAAAAAAAAAAAAAAAAAAAAAAAAAAAAAAAAAAAAAATTCCAAACTAAATTTTCTTAATTTTTATGAAAATAGTTAGTTCTTTGAAAATAAATTCTGAAAAATGCAAAAATTTCAAAAAAAAAAAAAAAAAAAAAAAATAAAAATTCCAAACTAAATTTTCTTAATTTTTATGAAAATAGTTAGTTCTTTGAAAATAATTTCTGAAAAATGCAAAAAGAATTCCAAACTAAATTTTCTTAATTTTATGAAAATAGTTAATTCTTTGAAAATAAATTCTGAAAAATTGCAAAAAATTCCAAACTAAATTTTCTTAATTTTATGAAAATAGTTAATTCTTTGAAAATAAATTCTGAAAAATTGCAAAAAATTTCAAATAAATTTTCTTAATTTTATGAAAATAGTTAGTTCTTTGAAAATAATTTCTGAAAAAATGAAAAAAAAAAAAAAAAAAAAAAATTCCAAATAAATTTTCTTAATTTTACAAAAATAGTTTAGTTTCTTTGAAAATAAATTTCCAAATAAATTTTCTTAGTTCCTTTGAAAGTAATTTATTTTAAAAATGCTGTTTAAAAAAAAAAAATAGTTCGTTTTCTTTTCTTAAAATGATTTAGTTCTTTTATTTTTCGAACTACGCAAGTTTGATTCTCACCAAAAATGAGATACGTAGGCAACCCATATCGGGCTCAACTAATACTGATTTTTTTTTTAAGAAAATAAAAAATAAAAAAAAAATAAAAAAATAAAAAAAATATATATTAGAATTATGATTTTGTTCTTAGTCGAGAGTTAGGAAATTTTGCAAAAATAGCCAAACGCCTCAAAAGGGGCGCCGGAGGACTAATTTCGCAAAAACGGAATACAGACATCACACGGGTATCCCGTTATACAACCTTCAAATCTTCTTCAAGTGCTGAAAGGCCGTATTAACAAGATTCGTTTTTCTTAATAATAAAAAAAATAAAAAAAAAATTTTGAAAAAAAATCTTAAAATCTATTTTTTATCTTTTCTAGGATCAGCATGACTTCCTCGCAACGAATCGGCCAGAAAAGGGTGAGAGACGAAATGCCACCTATGTTCATGGTCCAGGACAAAACCCCGGATCGGCTCCGTAAATGGTGGACTAGTTTTTCAGCTTGGGAAAGAAATCAAGTTCACAAGCACCTCAAATTTCTTCCGGACATCATGATGATAAAACCGGATAAAAATGTAATCAGAGCTTTAGTGAGTTTTTGGGACTCAACAAGCAATGTGTTCAGATTCCGGGATTGCGAAATGACACCCACTTTGGAAGAATTGGGCGGACTCACGGGCTCGGAAGAGATTTGCACAAGATGAGACCTGCAGCTCCTAGGCAGATGGGTATGAATAACTTCTTGAAAAAGCTATGTCTCCGGCGGGTTCCCCTCGGTTGTCTGGAGAACGGTTGGGTGCCACTAGATTATCTCTACGACAGATTTGGTGATAAGGAAGGGTTTGGGAAATTCTCAAACGTCGAATTTGTTAACCAGCTAAATTATGACGCCTGGGGAGATTTAAGAATCTATGCTTTCATGATCGCCTTTTTTGGGAACCATGGTTTTTCCCGAACGTGGTGGACGCATCAGAATCCGTTTAGCCGCGGTGGTCTCATATCTACAGAGTAACGAGGAACACACTGTTCTTCCGATGATACTAGGAGACATCTTCCGGGCCTTAACTCGGTGCCAAGAAGGACAAGACTATTTTGAGGGTTGCAATATTTTATTACAAATGTGGTTTATAGAGCATCTCTACCATCACCCAATTGTGATAAACTTCAAAGCAGATTGGCTGAATTATATTCGCTGTCATACAAACAGAGCCGCCCGTTGTAACCTTCCAGAAGACTTGAGGACTTGGCAAGAACTCCTCAACTCTTTGAGAGCCGATCAACTTACCTGGAATTATTATTGGTTCCCTTCCGCCAAAATCATGCATATGTCGACATACCGCCCATTCTACATATTAATGGGTTTCGGGGGTTTCCAACCATATGCCCCGCTACGTGTCATGCGGCAGCTGGGAAGAGAACAGAAAAAGGCCCCAATTGAGGATATGCGATCATTTGTATGGGAATTTGTGACAGAAGAGACCCCGAGGGAGACTTATGCACAGAAGGTTTGGTTCGGTAGTCGACTCTCCGACATCAACGAAATGGTTGCCGACCGGGAACGGGGAGAAGTGAGTCTCGCTTATCTTGAATGGTTCCACAACCAACCAATACCGGAGCAAAGGTCAGAAAGGTCAGTGAAGTATGCCGTCGATTGGGAGAGAGAAATAGAAGCCAGAGTTAGAGAGGTTGAGCATGAAACAGCACAAAATTTCCAATCTTGCATCAACACTTTAAAAGAAGACAAAGGAATCCTGGAAGCAGCCATGGACATACAACAGGCCGACTTCGATCGGGAAAGGGCCGGTTGGGAGCAGGAAAGAGAAGCACTCCAAACTCGAATTCAAGAGATGCAATTGGCCGCAGAAAGGCCAAGGAGGAGTCGGAGTGATCAAATGCTGATAAACGATTTGGAAAGAAAAGCCTTCGAACACCAAGAAGACTTGGAGAAGGCAAAAGCGGCTTTGGTTGCAATCCGAACAAAATGGAAGAGAGCGGCCCACCAAGAAGAACTCCGTCTACAACAAGTAGAGAAAGACTATGATGCAATCATCGTTGATTTGAGAAAAGCAAATGCCACTCTTAAAGAGCGAACTCTCAGGCAAGTCCAGGATGCCAAAGCAGATAGAGACCGTTGTCACAACTTGATGGCACGAATGGAAAGACAAATAGATAGGCTCTTGGACCATGTCTCCGGCAACTCTCAAGTATTAGGGGCAAAGAACAGGCACATAGGGCAGCTTGCTCAGAGAAAAGGACATAATCAGAACCAGGATCAATGAGATCGGGCACTACATTACTATGAGGTGTTTGAACTGCGAACAAGTACCTCGGCCTGCCCTCTTTTCTTCAATCATGGAATGTGTCCACCAAGTCATGGCAGAATTGGGAAGTATACAGAAAGATCTCACCCCAAGAACTGCAGCAAGGCCAAACAACGCCCCCCGGGCGCAAAGATTCGAGGCGTTGGAACATGCTTAGGAGAGTCTTTTGTTTTAGAGTCTGTTTGTTCTTTTACAAGTTTTTCTCCATTGTTGTATTTTGCAAGTGTTTCAAGTTTTAAGTTTGTTGAAATAAAATTCATGAACACTTCTCTTATGTCTATTGTTTCCGAACTACGCTCGGTCTGATTCATGCGGGGACATGATACGTAGGCAATCCACATAAGATTCGACCATCACTAAAAAATAAATAAATAAAAATAAAAATGAAAAAAAAAGGGGGGGGAAAGAAGTTAAGAGAAAAAGAAGATCGATACAAACCGGAATGACGCATCGCAAGCGAATACATGTAGCAACATTATCACCTGTATAAGTGCATCACACCCAACGTGAGATTACTTATCTGTTATGTTGTTTCAGACTAACCGTTTGTTTGCCAAAATCCAGGTTTTAGTAAAAGTGGTTGACTTTGCGGTAATCTGGCACCACATTCGTACTTCACAAGGTCCAAAGGAAAAGTTCGGCAGCCTGAAAGTACTCATTCCTATTTTACTAGATCAAAAAGGGTGCCGACATGTCTTCAGAAATGCCTTTAGCAACCATTCCCGTTTCAGAGGAAAGCTCATTGACAACCATCCCGGCTACCGAGTCGGCAGCTTTGGAAGAGAATAGAATGCTGCGTTGCCGCATGCTCGAGATGTTGGACGATTGGAACAACGGGAAAGAGCCCCCGAGTCCGGTCCCCGGGTTCCCTGAAATTCTTCTCAGGTCAAGCGGTATTACAAATACCCCCATCAATTACCCGCCTACTCTGTTCGGGTATTCCAATGCTACAAACCTCTCCGAATCACCCTCCACATCCCATCCTCGGGTAGCACCACATGATACATCTGCAAGAACGTCCGTTGAATTGCCAGTTCCAATCACAACGCACCCCACCGCACACGCTCCTTTCTTCGACTCCTCATCCTTTACATTCCCAGCGCCACCGCTCACACGGGACCATACACAGGTTGCGGCCAATACATATTCTCAGCCACCTCGATATGAGTTCCTACCGAGCCAAAATCCAAAGACCCCCGAGCAGGATGAGATGGCAAAAAGAATGAGGAGTTTGGAACAAAGCTTTAAGAACATGCAAGGTCCGAGTGGACAGAAGAGTGTATCTTACGCCGATCTGTGCATGTTCCCGCACGTCCATTTGCCATCAGGTTTTAAGACACCAAAGTTCGAAAAGTACAACGGACATGGCGACCCCATTGCTCATTTGAAGAAATACTGCAATCAATTGAGGGGTGCCGGCGGCAAAGAAGAATTGTTGATGGCGTACTTCGGAGAGAGTTTGATCGGAATAGCATCGGAGTGGTACATGGATCAAGACATATCTCGATGGCACATCTGGGATGATCTGGCCAGAGATTTTGTAAAACAATTCCAATACAACATCGATATTGCGCCGGACAGAAATTCTCTATCGAACTTAAAAAAGAAGCCCTCAGAAAGCTTCAGAGAATATGCCATCAAGTGGCGAGAGCAAGCGTCCAGGGTGAAACCCCCATGGACGAAATTGAAATGGTCACGACTTTTCTCCAAGCTCAAGAGCCCGATTACTTTCAAAATATGATGTCGGCAATGGGAAAACCTTTTGCCGAAGCTATCAAGATCGGAGAGATGGTAGAAAATGGCTTGAAAACAGGGCGAATTTTGAGCCAAGCGGCCATTCGGGCAACTTCCCAAGCCATTCAAGGCGGGTCTGGAGGGATGCCCCGAAGCAAAAAGAAAGAAGAATCTGCTATGGCAGCGGTAGAGGACAGGAGATATCGAACCTCAAGGCAGGTATTCTCCGACAGGGCCCCCCAACATTACTATCCACATCACGGCATGGCTTATGCTCCTCCGCCTCCACCCTATGCAATCATGAACATTCAACCTCAGGCACGGCCACAGCCACCAGCCAACAGGAATCCACCTCCATTCCATAGAAACCAACCTCCTTACCCAAACCAGTATAATCCACGGCCAAATAACGCTCGCCACCGTGAGCAACCCAAAACGAGCTTTACACCGATTGGGGAGCCGTATTCCACTCTTTTCCCAAAACTCGGGCAAGAAAACCTATTGCAGCATGTTCCGCAGAACAGGCAGAATCCAGACTCTCCTACCTACCAGAGAGGGATATATTGTGCATATCATTCAGGTGTTGAAGGACACAGTACTGACAATTGTTGGACGTTAAAGAAGGCAGTGCAAGAATTGATCAATCAAGGGAGGATCGTCTTCGCAGATGAAGACATCCCAAATGTGACAAACAACCCATTACCAGCCCACAACAACGGACCGGTGATTGGGATGATTTGTGACGACAAAGAATTTGACCCAGCTTTGAAAGCGATAATCGCCATCGCCAACATAGAGAAGCGTCCCGAGGCTACCCCGAAACAAGAGAAAATGGGGAAAAAGGTTGAAGCTCTTGAAACCAAATCCGAAAAGACGATTGAATTGAAAGCATCGTCTCGGAAGGGCGGAGTCCTTTACCTCCCACGAGGTAGAGTGGAAAAACCATTGTCCATAGGTGCCCCCAAGAAGTTCCATTTAAAGAGAGAAACATCAATGTATGTACCAAAGGGAACTTATGTGGCCCGAAAACCAGATGAACCTGTGGTTATTGCACGCGTGCAACAAAAACCAATGACAGATCCATCCGCAGTACCCTGGAGCTACCAACGAACACTTGTTATGCGCAAAGGGAAAGAGATTGTGGGAAATTCATCTGAGAGTGTCCTAGGACAGAAGTACTTAAACACGGAGGAGGTAAATAACGCCACACAAAGGCGCTTCCCGTTGAAGAAACCTGTAAGTGCTGAAGAGGCAGAGGTCTTTTTTCAAAAGATGCAAATGCCTGATTACGAGGTGATAGACCAACTGCGTAAATGCCCGGAGCAGGTGTCGATGTTGTCCCTTCTAATGAAGTCTACTGAACATCAAAAGGTTTTGCTAAAAGCTTTGAATGAGGCATACGTGCCTATTGAGACTTCATCCGAACAACTTGAAAGAATGACGGAAAGATTCTTCGCGATCAATCAGATTTCCTTCAGTAAAGCTGATTTGCCTTTGGAGGGTGCCGCCCACAACAAAGCTTTGCATTTGACTGTCAAAAGCGAAGGATACTATATGAAGAGGGTCATGGTTGATCGGGGTTCGGGGGTAGACATATGCCCGCTTTCCACTTTAGGCCGCATAGGAATCGGAGCTGAAAGGATTCGGCCTAACAACATATGTGTGCGAGCTTTTGACGGTGTGAAAAGAGATACTGTCGGAGAGATTGACGTGATTATGACCATCGGCCCGGTGGACTTCGAAGTGACATTCCAAGTCTTGGATATGGACACTTCTTACAATTTTCTTCTAGGGAGACCATGGATTCATGCGGCCGGAGCTGTGCCCTCTACCCTCCATCAGATGTTAAAATTTGAGCACAAGGGACAAGAGATCGTGGTCCACGGGGAAGATGAGCAATCAATTTACCGAGATCCATCCATACCTTGCTTGGAAGCGGAAGCGGGAAGCGAAAACATTGTCTATCAAGCTTTCGAGATTGTGTTGGCGGATCAACACGAAGAAGGGAACCCTCTCCCCCAACCTTTTTTGTCTAATGCCTCCATCATGGTGGCAAAAGAAATGATTAAACATGGATTCCAGCCAGGAAAAGGTTTGGGGAAATCCCTACAAGGAGTGCCGAAGCTGATAACTTTACCTGTAGCTGAAAAGTTTTTCGGAGTGGGCTTTCGCCCAACCCCTGAAGATGAAAGATGGGCCAACAAGAGAAAGGAGAAAGGATGGGTTCTGCCGCAACCATTGCCACATCTGTACCAAACTTTTGTCCAACCAAAGTACAGTGATGAAGAAGAAGACGAGGTCTTTACAGCGGAGGAAATTGAAGACATATGTGGGGCCATGAGGCAAATGCTCTATGATGTTAATATGGTCCAATCGGGAGAAGGAACAAGCACCGCCGAGGTGCTGTATGTGGGCCCTGAAGCTAAATTGCAAAATTGGAAAGCCACACCCTTCCCAATCAGGCGGGAGTTCTGGTAGATTTGTCCTGTCGTTTTTCCTTCATCACAAGTTACTTCAGGATGTAGCTTGGATGTTTTTCTTTGTTTTCTTGTATTTTTGGTTTCCCCAATGTAATTTCGTTTGTTTTCAAAAAATTCCAAGAAAATAAAATAAATATTTCCTTACTTTTGCACTCTTTCTAATTTTGTTATTTATTCTTCCTTTTCAGTCCTAATAATGCGGCTTTAAATAACATGACATGCTTGCGAAACTCATGCTCAAATCCGAACACGCCACCTAATCTGGAAATAATGAACCAAGAACCGGAATACGATGAAGATGAGGCTTTTAGGGAAATAAATCGAGAATTGGAACATTTCGAGAATAAACCTAAGCCAAATTTGAATGACACCGAACCGGTTAATTTGGGAACTGATGAAGAGGTCCGAGAGACCAAGATAAGCATTCACACAGATGAGAAAACACGAGATGCAATAATCCAACTCTTGTTTGAATTTAAAGACGTGTTTGCTTGGTCTTACGATGATATGCCAGGATTAGGAGCCGATCTAGTAGTGCACAAATTACCAATCTACCCTGACTGTCGCCCGGTGCAACAGAAGCAAAGAAAGTTCAAGACTGACATCAGTGATAAAATCAAAGAAGAAATCACTAAGCAGTTGAAAACAGGGGTAATTCGAGTGGTACAATACACCACGTGGTTGGCTAATGTTGTGCCCGTGCCAAAGAAAGATGGAAAAACTCGAGTATGTGTTGACTACCGAGATTTGAATAAAGCGAGTCCTAAAGATAACTTTCCTTTACCGAACATCCACATCCTTGTTGATAACTGTGCCAAACATGAGATACAGTCGTTTGTGGATTGTTATGCGGGATATCATCAAGTGTTGATGGATGAAGAGGACGCCGAGAAGATTGCTTTTACCACACCTTGGGGGACTTACTGTTACAGAGTCATGCCGTTCGGCTTGAAAAATGCAGGAGCAACGTACATGAGAGCTATGACTGCCATTTTCCATGACATGATGCATCAGGAAATAGAGGTGTACGTGGACGATGTGATCATCAAATCCAGAACTCAAGGCGATCATGTGCGAGACTTGAGGAAATTCTTTGAGAGGTTGCGGAAATACGATTTGAAATTGAATCCGGCCAAATGCGCTTTTGGAGTCCCGTCAGGTAAACTTTTGGGTTTCATAGTCAGTAGAAGAGGTATTGAATTAGATCCCACAAAGATAAAATCCATCCGGGATTTACCTCCCCCCAGAACAAAGAAAGATGTAATGAGTCTTCTAGGCCGACTGAACTACATCAGTAGGTTCATCGCTCACTTGACTTCCACATGTGAACCCATATTCAAGTTGTTGAAGAAAGACGCTGCAATCAAATGGACAACTGAATGCCAAGAAGCTTTTGACAAAATCAAAGAATATTTGTCAAACCCTCCAGTCTTAGTCCCGCCAGAGCCAGGGAGACCTCTTTTCTTGTATTTAACAGTCTTAGAAAACTCTTTTGGTTGTGTTCTCGGACAACGTGATGCGGCAGAGAAGAAAGAGCATGCGATTTACTACCTGAGCAAGAAATTCACTAGTTATGAGGTCAAGTACACTTTGCTGGAAAGAACGTGTTGTGCTTTAACTTGGGTCGCTCATAAATTGAGACACTACCTCCAAGCCCATACGACTCACCTCATTACTCGGTTGGATCCTTTGAAGTATATATTCCAGAAACCGATGCCCACCGGAAGATTGGCAAAGTGGCAAATCCTGCTCACCGAGTTTGACATAGTCTATGTCACTCGCACGGCAATGAAGGCCCAAGCATTGGCAGACCATTTGGCCGAGAACCCGATCGACGAAGAGTATCAACCATTGAATACCTACTTTCCCGATGAAGAGGTAAATACGACAGAAGTTGTTTCGGAAGACAGTCATGCTTGGAAAATGTTCTTCGACGGAGCAGTAAACGCTAAAGGTGTAGGGATTGGGGCAATTTTGATCTCTCCCGCCGGTCAGCACTACCCAGCTACGGCTAGGCTCCGTTTCTTTTGCACAAACAATACAACTAAATATGAGGCCTGCATCATGGGCATGAAAATGGCAATTGATCAAGGTGTCGAAGATTTGTTGATCATGGGAGATTCAGATTTAATTATCAAACAATCTCAAGGTGAATGGGAAACTCGAGACGTTAAACTCCTCCCTTACCGACAACACGTGAACATTCTCGGCAAGCGGTTTGCATCGATAGAGTTCAGGTATATCCCACGATGTCACAATGAACTAGCTGATGCACTGGCCACTTTAGCTTCAATGCTACCTTATCCGGGCAACGCCCATGTCAATCCCTTGGAAATTCAAATCAGGGAAAGCCACGGTTATTGCAATGCGATCGAAGAAGGACCGAGCGTCAAGCCATGGTATTACGATATCAGGAGATTTCTGAAAACGCAAGAATACCCAGAACATGCTACTGGAGATCAAAAGAGGACCATTAGGAGACATGCGGGTGGTTTCTTTTTGAGCGGCGAGGTCATGTACAAAAGAACCCCAGATCTTAACCTTTTAAGGTGTGTCGATGCCGAAGAAGCAGGAAGAATCATGCACGAAGTACATGCAGGAGTATGCGGGCCTCATATGAATGGGTATGTCTTAGCCAAGAAAATCCTTCGAGCAGGATATTATTGGATGACCATGGAGAAAGATTGTTTCGGTTTTGTCCGAAAATGTCATCAATGCCAGGTACATGGAGATCTGATTCATGCACCTCCAACCGAGTTGCATCCTATGTCAGCACCGTGGCCATTTGTCGCTTGGGGAATGGATGTCATCGGCCCGATCGAGCCGAAAGCTTCAAATGGACACCGATTCATATTGGTGGCTATCGATTACTTCACAAAATGGGTCGAAGCCGTCACTCTCAAATCAGTCACCAAGAAAGCGGTGGTGGATTTTGTACACTCAAATCTTATCTGTCGTTTTGGTATACCCGCAACTATCATCACAGACAATGCTGCGAACCTGAATAGTCATTTGATGGAGGAAATATGCGAGCAATTCAAAATAACGCATAGGAACTCCACCCCTTATCGGCCCAAAGCCAACGGTGCCGTGGAAGCAACGAACAAAAACATTAAGAAGATTTTGAGAAAAACAATCCAAAGTTCTAGACAATGGCATGAACAATTACCGTTCGCTTTATTGGGATACCGTACTACAGTACGCACATCGGTGGGAGCAACTCCATACCTGCTAGTCTATGGAACTGAGGCTGTGATACCGGCAGAGGTAGAAATTCCTTCGCTTCGTACAATTGTCGAAGCAGAGATTGAAGATAGCGAGTGGGTTAAGATTCGTTTGGAACAATTAACTTTGATTGATGAAAAGCGAATGGCCGCGGTCTGTCATGGACAACTGTACCAACAAAGAATGGCTCGTGCTTACAACAAGAAAGTACGACCGAGAAATTTCGAAGTAGGTCAGTTGGTCTTAAGACGCATTCTTCCACATCATGAGGAAGCGAAAGGAAAATTCGCTCCTAATTGGAAAGGACCATACATCATTAGGAAGATACTGCCAAGAGGAGCATTATACTTGGGAGACATGGAAGGAAAAGATCCTGAAACGGCTGTGAATGCAGATGCTGTGAAAAGGTATTATGTCTGAACTTGCTTCAATGAGGTCCTCACAAATCGAAATGATTGAAGGCTTTTATTCCCGCTACCCAAACACTACCAACCATTTTGTAAACCCTTTGAGCCGGTTACTTTTCTTTGGCTACCCTCTTTGGAATCCAAACCAAACCAAAAAAAAAAAAAAAAAAAAAAAAAAAAAAAAAAAATTCCTGAACTACGTTCTGACTTGATTCCGAAAGGATACGTAGGCAACCTCTCCCTGAGGTTCAGTCACACCAAACCAAAAATCCCAGTTTCCCCAAAAAATGAAACTGGGGCAGATGATATTTTTGATTCGGTTTAAGATCCGTCAAGATGATTCCAAAGTTGTAATTTTGTTTACAATTCTTGTTACCCGAACCGAGTACAAGTCCTTCAAGATCGATTGGAAGTTGTGAGAACATCATTGTTGCGATCCGAGGTTCTTGGAATGAAAAGAAATAAAATGAGAGAGTCTTATTGGTGAAAACCTTCGGGCACCATAAGACGATGGAAGTAGAGAAATACAAAATGAGAGAGCCTAGTGGTAAAAACTCGCAAAGAGTGCTATCTGGCGATGGTAAGAAGAGAAATGAGAGAGGTCGATTGGCGAAAACCCGCAAAGGGCGCTATCAACTGAAAAGTTTGTTTCACCACGAGAGGTCCTGGCACGGCTCCTTAGCTCGGAAATATAGACCCGTTTTGGTTCATAAGAAAATGGGAGTTTTGTGACGATCAAGCATCTAGTCCGAAAAGCATGTCATGTTGGTTAAAGTCAGCATATACCTCAGATAAGTCCTTCTTTTCTCCCTCGAAAGGGACTCCTCTATCTTTAATACGTTTTCCATTCTTTGATTCATTCTTCTTCTTTGAATCCCTTTCGGTTTAATTTTAATTTTGAAACTATTACAAAGGAAGGTGACAGGACCGGTTTTACAGGACTCCGCCTGGTAAAGAAGAAAAGAAAAACAGCCTCAATGGTGTATTGTTACAATCCACGATTGGATCGTAATGATCGATTGTTTCCAAAGGAAAAGAGTTTTAGAAAGGAAATGGAAATCAAAGGCTAAGGTCTTGGAAGAGACGGAATAAGGCAGAAGGATGGAACCTACACGGAAAATCCTCATAGAATTCTGGGAATGAACCCGGTCGGTTCGAAAGGAAGTCATCCCAAAGACAATTGGTAGCAAACTTCTCAATGGAAATGGGAAAACGATCAAGCAACGAAGATAACCAAGGCCGCAAAGCCAACCACTTTTTCAACTGATAAAATGTTCTTTGTTGAAAGCAGGTCCTGTTTAATTGTGCAAGAAGAAGGTACCACTCAAATAAGTGAAATACGCAAGCTTTGAAATGGCTTTGGAACAAGGAAAACACATAAAAAGGTAAGTTTCTTTTAGAGATTTATCCTATGCATTTGTTGATGTTTAAAAAGAACGCCTAAAAGAAGGCCAAAAAAAATGAAAGAAAAGAAAATGAAAACTCCGAAAAAGAGAATCAAATCATATCAGTCCAATATCTCTTTGGACCCCGGTCAGAAAAACCGAGGGTCTTTCCGCCGTAAAGCCGTGAAACTTTTATCCCTGGTCGGAAAACCGAGGATCTCTCCCAGTCAGAAAACGACGGAGCCATTTACTTTTACTCCCGGCCAAGAAACTTTATCCGTCAGGATCTCCCAGCTCGAAAACTCGCGGAACCATTTACTTTTACCCCGGCCAAAAACCGAGGATCCGACGGCCAAAAACCGTTAGATATTGTTTGAATTCCGCCGTAAAGCCGTGAAACTTTTATCCCGGTCGAAAACCGAGGATCTCCCGCCCGAAAACCGCGGAACCATTTACTTTTACCCCGCCAAAAACCGAGGATCCGACGACCAAAAACCGTTAGATATTGTTTGAATTCCGCCGAAAGCCGTGAAACTTTTATCCCGACGTAAAACCGAGGATCTCCCAGCCGGAAAACTGCCGAACCATTTACTTTTACCCCGCCAAAAACCGAGGATCCGACTGCCAAAAACCGTTAGATATTGTTTGAATTCCGCCGAAAGCCGTGAAACTTTTATCCCGGTCATAAAACCGAGGATCTCCCGGCCGAAAACCGCGGAGCTATTTACTTTTACCCCGCCAAAAAACCGAGGATCCGACGACCAAAAACCGTTAGATATTGTTTGAATTCCGCCGTAAAGCCGTGAAACTTTTATCCCTGTCGAAAACCGAGGATCTCCTAGTAAAACTGCCGAACCATTTACTTTTACCCCGCCAAAAAACCGAGGATCCGACGGCCAAAAAACCGTTAGATATTGTTTGAATTCCGGCCGAAAGCCGTGAAACTTTTATCCCGGTCAGAAAACCGAGGATCTCCCCAGTCAGAAAACTGCGGAGCCATTTACTTTTACCCCGGCCAAAAACCGAGGATCTGACGGCCAAAATCGTCAGATATTGTTTGAATTCCGGCCAGAAAGCCGTGAAACCTTTCTACAAAATCCCGGCTAGAAAGCCGTTGAACGTTTGTGAAACCATGATTTCTTACCCAATACCGAAGAGTCTTTTAATCACTTTCTATGTCACAACTAACTCACGAAATTTTCCTAGCAAAACTGGGGCAGAAAAAATTTCGTTCGTTTGTTTGTTTTGTTTGTCTAAATAGGTTTGACCTCGGGATGCAAGGATCGAGATAACCTACAAATGGAACATCAATCCAGAGTGAAGAAAAGAAGAAAAGAACCGAGAGAAAAGATTTTCAAACGTTGGAGTAAACAAAGGCGCGGATTGCACAAGAAGATGATTGAAGTAACAAGCTCCGCCGACTCCGTTTCACTCAATGTTACAGAAATAAACGAGCACGTACAGCTTGTGGAGCATCAAGATTCAGATCGAGGTCTACAGCAAATCAGCTAAGATTCAAGATCAAGTCTTCAAGAGAATCATAGATAGGAATCTTGTAACTCATAGTTTGATAGCATAGCTAGTTCAACTTTAATTTCTTTTGGTGTAATAAGGAGATCAGTAAGCAGTAAACAGCAACGATAGCAACAGTAACAGCAAAGTGTCAGTCCACGGTAGTCCCAGCTACCAAAACTTCCCGAACTACATTGACCTGATTCCCGTTTAGCCCAGGATATGTAGGAGGCCTCCGAAGCAAAGGCTCGGTCAAACTCTTTCAAAATGCTTCCCACGGAGTATTCAAACAGGCAAAAATTGCTCGTATTTGCTCATTTATCTTTGCACGAAAACTCTTCGTGGTTTCCGCGCAAAGAGGGGCAGCTGTGAGCACGTGATTTTTGCCTAACATGAATTACTCCCACAAAATCAAAACAAAAATTGTCTATTTTTATGGTGTGTATTTTTTTTTTTTTTTGTGAATTTTTGTGTTATTTTTGGTATTTGTTTATATTTATATATACGTGATTATATGTGTTTAAATTAAAAAAAAAAGTAATACAAAAAATATGTCGTGCTTACATTTCTTATCTAGTTTGAAATTAGGAGTAATTAATTTTATCTTACGAAAACGAAAATCAAAAAAAAAAAAAAAAAAAAGAAATAATTCATCTTTTACATTTTTAGCATTTAAATGCCTAATTGTTGACTTATATTTAATTGATGTTTTAATTGATTGTGTTAATTGTTAATATAACTTAATTAGTATTTCTTATAATTTAATTGATTTTGTAGTGTAATTAGAATTTTTGTTTTAATAAATTGAGAATTAAAATTAAAAGAGAAGAGAAAAGGAAATAATTGAGAGAAGAAATCAAATTTGGGCCAAAAATTCAATTTAATTCGAGGCCCAAAAGCACCCAAACTCCCCAGCCCAAACAGATTGGCCCATCCGGTTAACCCATTTTCAAAGCCCCCTTTTGATCTTAGCCGTTGATCATTGTGATCTAACGGCTGAGATTAAAGGGGTAATTTTAAACCCCAAAACCCTTAACCTTCACAACATTTCACCCCATCTCTTTAACCCAAAGACCCCAGCCGCCTCCGCCGTCCCCCGCCGCCCGCCGCCGGCCGGAAATCGCCTCCGCCGGCGGCCGTGATCCAAATCACCCCATTTTAACACCATAAAATCCCCTTCTCTCCCTCTACACGAATCCTTTACCCATCTCACTTGAATCATTGTCAAAATCCTCGAATATTAGATCGAAAGTTTGCCGGAAAATGAGATTCACCCCAAACCACTCCAAATTAACACCACACCACCACTAGACTATCTCCTCCAAGAATCCGTGACCCCTTTTGCTCGAATCTAACCCGAAACCATGAAGCCCCAAATCAAGACTTCAAGAACCCTAAATCCCAATTTGAGCCGCCGGTTTCGATTTGAAGAAATTGGGATTAGAGTAGATTTTAATTGAGATGTTTTCGGTTGAAAACATTTCAATTAAAATCCATTTGATTCCCAAAGTCCGAATTTGAGTCAAGAACCGAGAATTTTCTCCAAAAGTGGCCGATTTTTGATTTCTCTTTAAGGTAATGTTCATGTTTACCGTTTATTTCAATTTGCTTTTGTCTTTTGTTGATTGAATTCTCCGATGTTTGTCGGCCGTCTCTATTTTCTTCATCTCTTGGGACCTTTTATTTGGTCGAGTTGTTAGTTGTTATTCTTCGTCGTTTAACGGTTAATTGTGAATCGAATTCGATTCGTTGTTAATATCGTTAAGTCGTTTGATATTGAAATTGTAACATGCTGTCCGAAATTGTTAGTCACTGCTTTGTCGGATTTGTTTGTCGATTACGCATATCGTAATCGGCTAATCGAATAATATAGAATATGTGTTTGCGTCGATTAGCGTCGTCGATTAGTTAGCTTCATTTTCCTTGTTTCCTCTGCTTTGGCCGAGAATCACTGTTTCATTGAATTGCCAATTCTAAAGTCTTGTTTTGTCTATTTGATTACCAATGTTGTTGAATACAGGTTCGCGTCGATTAGCGTCGTCGAACATTTAGTTTCGTATTTGCTTCATTTTTTCTTCTTCTCTCGGCTTAAGTGTTGAAGAATGAAAAAAAAAAAATTTTGTTCATCAATTGTGTGTTATTGATTGGGTTTGTTGTAATCGACTATACGAATGTCGTTGATTAGGTTCGTCGTTTCGTTTGTTAGAACACTAGAGCCACAAATCCGGCATTGGCCGAGATTCGTTGATTCACTGTTGAATTGAATTAAGTTTGTTTGGTTGATTTTAGTTTATAAGTTAACTACTGATAGTTGTTTTAACTTAAAATCTGAAAGCCAACAATAGTTTGCCTAAGAGGTGTAGTGCACATGGGAACTATGTCACATGTCTTGAACAAGAAAGGATAGGCTTGCCAATACACCTTTTCATTTTAAAAATAGGACTGGACAGAGAGTTGTCATGATAGTTCTTAGTGTGTTAAACCCTTGTGAATGCTTTTTTGAGCTGGAAAATCAAAGGCACATGGGAGGATGATTTAGAGGTTCAAAGAGAGGCATATGCAAGGAATATTTGACAGGTTTTGATGATTGTTTTTGGCCTATAAAAGGCAGAGAGTACACGGCAGAGAGGGGGGGAGAGAGCATAGGTTTTGAGAAGACATCCTCTGGAAAACAGATATACTCTCTGAAAACACACACTGGCAGTATACTACACACACAGAGAGCATACATTTGAGAGCAGAAGAACATACACACAAAAACACAGTGATATACTCTTCTTCACACACACTGTCTTCACACACAAAGAGACAGTGATATACTCTATATACTCTTTGATAATACTCTCTGATTGTCTCTCTGATTGTAAACAACAGAACATACACACACACTTTAAACTCTCTGTTTTGGCTTTAAACCATTCCTGGAACTTCCCGTATCTTTGGTTATTTGTTTCTTCAAAGTTGTTGTTGGAATTTGGGTGTCACTGTTTGGTTTGCTGCTGTTTATCGTATTGACTTTACTTGGTCGTCACTGGTACTGCTTACTGCTGTCACTGCTGCCAAATAAGTCACTGATCCTCATATTTTGTTTTGAATTCCAGGTATATTCTTGTAACCACACTGGCCGAGAATAATTGCAAATTAACAAAAGAAGTTGATATAAAGAGGTTGAAGCAAAAAAATAGTTTATTTTTCTTATCTTTTGTTTAGTTTTGTTCTATGATTTAGCAATGAGGCTTTACTGTACCTTGTTATACAACTAGAATTGATTCGATTTAAGTTTTTTTTTTTTGTAGAAAGTTTATAAACTGAAACTTGAAAGAACTCATATGTTAAGCCTCTAGCGTTATTTGATTCCTTTAAATGATGAAATACTTAGGATTGTTAAGTGATTTATGCTTTTGGCATTTTTTAGTCATAGTTTGCTTGTAGTTTAAGATACAGTTATTTGTAAAAATAGACGTTAGAATTTTAACAAAAGGGATTTAAGGTTACCGTTAAGTATCCTATTGCGTTAGCGGTTAGCCTAGCAAATAGAATAAATAAATAAATAAATAAATTAGAGCGCACTATATTATGGATAATCTTATGCCAAGTAATGAACCATGACGAAATACTCACACCCGGCATAGTCGATTAAATTTTTACTAATTTATATTTTTGTTTTAGGCAATCTTTTAAGCTATTATCTTGTATAAGGTCTTTAATCAGAAATAATTTTTTAAGGGATATACTGTCAAATAAATTGATTCCTTGTTTTAGTATTACAACGACTTTAATCAGCATAGTTTCGAAGTAAGTAATTCAGATATATTTTTATTTGTCAAAAGTCCGAGTCTGTTGTAATTAGTTTTTTTTTGTTTTCTTTGGGTCCGGTTTCAAATTAATAGAGCGGTTTGAAGTTTAATTAAAGCATATAATTTATAAACATTTTTTTTAAAATCAGATAATTTTAGCCATTTAGAATAATTGAAGCGACCGTGCTAGAACCACGGGATCTGGGGGTGCCTAACACCTTCCCTCGGGTCAACAGAATTCCTTACTTAGAATTTCTGGTTCGCGGACTTCATTTAGAAAGTCGAAATTTCCTCGATTCGGGATTTAAATAAATCGGTGACTTGGGACACCATAATTTATTCCAAGTGGCGACTCTGAAATAAATAAAATAATCCCGTTTCGAATATTGTCACTTAAATTGGAAAAACTCCCATGTACGTTTATTCTTCGGGGTAGGCGCGCCAAAAGGAGGTGTGACAATAGGTATTTGGCTAATTATGATTGGATACATTTATATCCGGAAGCTACAGTGCAACATTTACCTCGTACCTATTCTGATCATTGTCCTTTATTACTTAAATTAGACAATTGGCAACAAATACCTAGAAACATTTTTAGATTTGAAACTATTTGGGTGTCACACCCTCAATTTAATCAATTAGTTCAACAAAATTGGAATAATACAGACCCTTTAATAGATACCATAAAAAAATTTCAAATGGTTCTAATGGATTGGAATCATAATACATTTGGTAATATTTTTAAAAATAAGAGAAAAATATTAGCAAGACTTGCAAGGATACAATCATCCATGCATTATCCAACTAGTTCATTCCTACAAAATCTTGAAATACAACTAAACAATGATTTTAGTAACATTTTAAAGATAGAGGAAAATTTCTGGAAGCTTAAATCAAGAGTAAATTGGCTCAATGAAGGAGATGCTAATACGAAATTTTTTCATATGTCAACTTTACATAGACGTAGGAGAAATAAAATAACAGCACTCAAAGATGCAGTTGGGAATTGGTTCTATGATCAACAGTCTATTCAAGATCATATAACTTCTTATTATAAAAAATTATTCACAACTGATCACTTCCAATCCACAAATGTTAGTTTTACAACAAGTTACAATCATTCAAATTCATTGAATAATCAATCCCTCATAGAACCTCTTCAAAATATTGAAATTGATCGTGCTATTTTTTATTTTGGTCCTTACAAAGCTCCGGGTCCGGATGGACTCTACCCTTTCTTTTATCAAAAATTCTGGACTAATATTAGTGGAAAAGTTTGACAATTTTGTCATGAAATTTTTGAATCATTTATAATTCCTCCATCTTTAAACCAAACTTATATTTGTCTAATTCCAAAAGTTAAGAATGCTCAATCAATTACTCAATATCGACCCATTAGTTTATGTAATACCTCTTATAAATTAATTACTAAAATATTAGTCAATCGACTAAAACCTATTATTTCAACAATAATAGGCCCAACACAAACTAGTTTCCAGAAAGGAAAGCGTGCTGCTGACAATGCTATAATAGTTCAAGAAGTAATAAATCATCTAGCAAAAATTAAAGGTAAAAATTTTTATATGCTCCTTAAATTAGACCTTGAAAAAGCCTTTGACCGGTTAGAATGGTCTTTCATTAGAAAAACGCTTCAATATTTTAATATCCCATCAAATACAATAAAACTCATCATGTCTTGTGTTACGACAACTTCAACAGCAATACTTATCAATGGATCACATACTGATTTCTTCTACCCGTCTAGAGGAATTAGACAAGGTGATCCCCTATCGCCATATCTTTTTATAATGTGTATGGAGATGCTTTCAAGAAGTATCACACTGTCAGTAGATTACTTACAGTTGCAACCACTAAAATTATCTGCTAAGAGACCACAAATTTCACACTTATTTTTTGCAGATGATATAATTTTATTCTCAAAAATTACTAATAAAAGTTGTAATGCAATAGTTGAGGTTATCAATCACTTTAATAATCTTTCAGGACAAAAAATTAATTTTGATAAATCTAAAATTTTCTTCTCTAAAAATGCTTCAATAATTGACAAGGCAAAAGTGATTGATCATTTCAACATAAAGGAAGGTACAAATTTTGGACGTTATTTAGGATTTCCAATATTCCAGGGTCGTCAGAAAATGTCTGATTTTCAATTCTTGTTAGATAATTTCAAGACCAAACTAGCAGGATGGAAAACACAATTCCTTACCATGGCAGGACGAACAACTTTAATAAAATCTACACTAAATAATTTACCAAATCATATAATGCAATATATACAAATTCCATTGACTATTACAAAAAAAATTAGACAAATATCAAAGAGATTTCTTATGGGGATCTACTAACATAAAGAAAAAAATTCATCTTATTAAATGGACAACAATTACACAACCTACTGATCGAGGAGGATTGGGTATTCAGGGGCTAAAACAAAAGAACTTGGCTCTACTAGGCAGTTTAGCATGGAGAACTTTTCATGTGAGACAAAGCCTTTGGGCAAATATACTTATTAATAAATATAGCAACTTACATTCACCTTCTAATTATTCCCATACTTGGCGGAACATAATAACTGGTTGGAAAAATTGCCAAATAGGAATACAATGACAAATTGGAACAGGTGATCATATAAAGTTCTGGGAAGATGCTTGGTTAGGTCCTACGCAAATACTTCGATCACAAATTAATGGTCCAATACAAAAAGATCTTCTTAATTGTTCTATTAGCTCAATCTACAATGGAAGTACTTGGAATTGGAATATAATTTCTTTCCACTTGCCTGATTATATAAAAAATAGGATTGAAGCTACTTATATATCTAAATATTCTCAAAAATCGGATCATATAATTTGGGGGCTGACTAATAATGGTCACTTTACAGTTAATTCATTGTACCAATCCCTACAAATTAATAACACAATTCAAATATCAACACATTTTAATTGGATTTGGCACCTTCCAATACACCCAAAAATAAATTTTTTTATTTGGTTGCTAAATCACAACAAACTGCCAACACTTCATCACCTAAAGTATCTTGGTATAATTCAAAATGCAAATTGCCATTACTGCCAAAATTATGATGAATCTTTAAACCACTTATTTCTAGAGTGTAGGAATGCAAGGATTATTTGGACTAAACTGGGAATGGAAAATTTTATTAGAGGACTTCTACACTTTAACACTCCTCAAGATTGGTTAATTCCTTTATTGAACTACTCTGGTAAAAATTTCCCACACAACATAAATAAACGTACCTATCTTCCTATTTGTCTTTGGAATATTTGGTTAACAAGAAACAAAAACATGAGAATAAACATGATCTTATTAATATTATTTCGATAACAAATCAATCTGCGGAATATTGCTACTTGGTTGCTCCTTTTCATCAAACTAATAATAAAATACATGTTTATCTAAAATGGATACCTCCGGCTCCTAACATTTATAAACTAAATACGGATGCAGCGCATTCAAATAATTCTTTTTTAAATGGAATTGGTGGGGTTATCAGGGATCACAGGGGCAACTGGATCATTGGTTTCGCAGGTACAGTTTTGTCCACATAACCAATTGTATCTGAAATACTTGCACTACTGCAAGGTCTTACATATGCAGTTCAACTCAAACTAACTCCACTTCACGTGGAAATTGATGCAAAAGAGGTACTTACACTACTACAAAATAACTACTTACTACATGCTAATCTATTAACTGATTGCAGACACCTACCGGAACAGCTACATAATCCGCCAGTTAGCCATGCATACATAGAGCAGAACAGGTTAGCAGATAAACTAGCTCATGGAGGAAGAATTTTGAAGGACCACGACAACGTTGAAGTTTTTGACACTCCTCCAAATTTTGAAAATCAATATGGAATGAAGATAGAATTGGAGTAACTACAACACAAGCCATTCCACAAAATCCCTACGATATAAATATTAGTACTACTTTTATTTTGGATGACTGTAATAGTAGCTTAAACAATAGAACTACTACTAATTATCGCTTACCCCAACAGTTACAAAAGGGCAAGTAACTCCTCTCTGTATGCATTAAGTGTTATGTTTTTATATATAATATATTTTTATGACCCAAAAAAAAAAATCGGATCAGAAGGTTCTTGTTTTCGTATAAAACTTGTCAAAATTCTGTAAAATTTACCTCTTTTTTTTCCGAAAATATATTGGTATGAATATAGATGTTGGTGGCTGTTATACATAAAATTGTAGTGGATATGGTAAAGTTTCATGTGTCTGGCGAACTTTTCTAATTTTGATAAAGTAGAATTGTAAAACAAAACGTTTAACATTACGATAATCAAAATGGAAAAAATAATAATCAAGACTATTGCCACATGTTTTTTGTAATTTGGGACCTCCCTTGACCAATCTCATTTTTATTACTATATTTTTCTAAAACATGATATGTTTGAGGTTTCTCTTTCACTTTCTGTCCTACCCTCTTGAACCCCCCATATCATTAAAAGGTTTAATCATTTTCTTCTACTATCATTCTTATTTGGAATATACTATTTGATGAAGAATTTTCTGAGAAGATAAAAATGGAAAAGGAGAATACTGTTTGCCAAACCTTTTTTCCTGAAAAACTTGACTTTTGATCCGAAAATATTAGGGCGTTTGGACATAAAAATTGTAATTTGTTTTAAAAAATAATAATATTTGAAGTTTAGTTGAAAAATAATATTTAGAATTTTTATATACTATTTGAACATGCATTTCGCTTGAAAAATATTAAAGTTTTGAAGTGACTAAGAAAGCTTTTCTAAAAATTTTAAAAAGGTTGTCAAAATCACTTTTTGATCATAAATTTTATATTTTTGTCTTGTTTTTACTCTATATGCACCTGTTAGTAGAGTTAAATAATACACTCTTTATGTCAAACTAGTAAATAAGTGGATAATTATAATACTATTTTGAACAAGTTCAGGGGTCATAGGACTCCGACACACAAGTTGAAGGGGTAATTATCGTTTTGTCCATTGAAAATATACAAAAACTTGTTGATACAATTTGTATTTGTGATACGACAATGGTGTGGGCTCCATCCTCACTATGTATAAATAGGCATCAGCCTATGATAAACAAGGAGCAGTAGCGGTTGTGGTTCGGTTTGGATCGATATTTCCTTAAAAAGAAATCAAATCAAATAAGTTGATTTTTTGTTAAAATATCACGATATAGCCAGTTTTCACACTGGTCAATTAAAAATAGTCAGTGTTTAGCAAGTTAATAAAAAATAGCCAATATTTTGCTGCAACAACGACCGGTCCCGTATAATTTACGGGAGTTTTGGTGTATTTGTGTACGAACTATAGCATATTATGCTGGACCGGTATACTTTGCTAACTCCTGTAAAATTTGTGGGAGACTGAAGCACCAGTGCTCCAAACTCCAGTATATTATAATGGATATTTATACTTACTGGAACTCCCGTAAAATTTGCGGGCGTATTTTTCAGATTTTGAACAGTATTTTCGCTTAGATTTGTCTTTACACAAAAAATGGCTAAATTTCGATGACTTTTGAAACTTTGCTATTTTTCAACGACTAATGCTAAATCTGGCTATTTTAAATTTCTCACCGATTTTTTAAATATTAGGAACCCGTTTGGATGTGCTTGTTTTAAGTGGCTTTTAAGTCAAAATAGATTTTAAGCCATAAGTTGGGAATTCTAACTTTTGGCTTTTGGTTTGTTTTTGTCATTTTAATTTTTAACTTAAAAATAAGTGCTTAAAATCACTTTTTTTACTTTATCCAAACACTACAAAATGACTTGAAAGTTATTTTGGCTTAAAAGCAATTAAAACAAGCCAATCCAAACGGGCTCTAGAAGCAAATCAAACCAATAAAGTTTGTTTTTTCTCGATTCGGTTTATGTCAGTTTTTCGGTTTTTTTTGGTTATTTATCGATTTTTTCTTAAATATAAGACACTACCAAACACACATTTCTGCGACCACATTTTCAACGTAACACTATCAAATCAATTGTCCTTTGAGAAATTTATTATTTACCAAGATATATTAATGATAATCGAATCATTTAGTGATGAATAATTTAAGGACTCAATTAAAAATATATTATTTTTAACATGATATAGATTTTTACATTTAACAAAAGAAAACTATCAATTAAACTAGAATGTAAAGGTATACGAATTGTACTAAAAGTGCAAACGATTAATATTTACTATAAAACATTTAAAATTTTGTATAAAAGTATTATATAGTGTAATAATAAATATAAAATAGTTATTCCTATATTCAGTTTGG
Organism: Nicotiana noctiflora; assembly: GCA_032618575.1. Lineage (NCBI taxonomy): Eukaryota > Viridiplantae > Streptophyta > Magnoliopsida > Solanales > Solanaceae > Nicotiana > Nicotiana noctiflora. Next base: position 109,866 of record JASVEL010010136.1, read on the forward strand.
TTCGTTTTTTTTAATTAAAATTAAAATCAACCCAAATTTGATCGGTTTTTAAATTTTAAAATCAAACTAAACTAAACCAAACAAAAAGATATCGATTTTTTTTAATCGAAAAATTCGAATTTTTGAATTTTTATGAACATCCCTAACAAGAAGTTTGGCATTATACAGTATTATAGCTCGATTCCCGGAGATCCTGAGTTATTGATATATTATTGAGATATGGGCTGCGGGTTCGATTCCCGGAGATCCTGAGATTTACTGAGACATGGGCTGCGGGTTAAATTCCCGTAGCTCCTGGATTGTTGATTATAGAATGGGACTGTGGGTTCAATTCCCACAGGTCCTCGACTTGTTAATTGAGTTTTGTTACTTGTTGTTAGCTTAATTGTAGTCGGTTGCAGTAATCACTTTATTGTTGTTATTTCAGAATTATTATCCTTTAAACTGCTTATTATTGTTACTATCATTTTGTTATTGCTTCTCTCAGTAGGGCCCTGACCTTCCTCGTCACTACTCCATCGAGGTTAGGCTTGGCACTTACTGAGTACCGCCGTGGTGTACTCATGCTACTCTTCTGCACACTTTTGTTGTGCAGATCCAGGTACATCAGGACAGGCTCACACTAGGTGATTCAGCAGCACTTTGGGAGACCTCGAGGTATGATCTGCTACGTCCGCGGATCCGGAGGCCTTCCTTCTATTCTGATAGTATTAGTAGATGTTTTCCTTCATGTCGTTGTTAGATACTCTTTACACATAGAGCCACAATTGTATATTCTCTTTTAGTCTATGTTACCCCTGGGATTCCGGGTCTTGGTGGTGTTTTATACAGTGTGTTTGACGGGTGTATGTGCCAAGCGGCACGGATTACATTCCTTTCTATATTATTTTTCCGCTATTTCTTATTTAATGTTCATAAACTTGTAAATTCCGCAACGTGTTAGGCTTACCTAGTCGTGGGGACTGGGTGCCATCACGACATGTTCACGATTGGTGAACTAGGGTCGTGACACACTAACTTCACCATTCTCAATGAATCTTGCATTACCGGTTTCAACAATTCTTGAACTATGGTGTGGACAGTAAAACACATACCCTTTAGATTTCTCTGGATAACCAATAAAGTAACCACTTACTGTTCGAGAATCTAATTTCTATCCGGCCTAATGATTTTCACCTTTTTATCTAATTGCCTTTCAACCTCATTAACAAACACCTTGAGAGCATCTGCTGCTTGAGATTTTTCTTTCAGCAAATAGATATATCCATAACGTGAAAAATCATTGATAAAAGTGATAAAATATTTTTCTCCACCAAAAGATGGAACATCAAAGTGTCCACAAATATCGGTGTGTATAATTTCAAAAATCTGGGTGCTTCTTGTGGCACCTTTCTTACTATGCTTGGTTTGCTTTCCCTTAATGCAATCCAAACATATAGTAAGATCAGTAAAATTTAGATTCTAAAGAATCTCATTCTTTACTAATCTCTCTAACCTTTCTTTGGATATATGACCCAAACGTATGTGCCACAAGTAAGCAGAACTTTTATCTGGTGAACTACGTTTAATTCTAACATTATGTTGAACATTAAGAAGGGATTCAGAAAAACCAATATCGAGCTTCAATTTATATAAACCATCACTAAGAAAACCAGAACCATAAAAAATAGCATTTTTATATAAATTGAAACATCCATTTCCAAACTTAAAATCAAATTCAGAAACATCAAGTCTTGAAAGAGAAATCAAATTCCTAGCAACTGAAGGTACATAAAGAGTTTGTAATAGATCAAGGTGACGTCCAGTCTCCATGATCAAACGATAAGTCCCTATGCCTTCAATTGGAGCCTTCATACGATTTCCCATGAACAAGAAATCCTTATTTGGATTTGTGGTTTGGATCATAAGGAATCCCTGCAACGTAGTAGATACATTAGCAGTTGCACCAGAATCAAGCCACCAAGTAATATTAGGAACTTCTACTAAATTTGATTCGAAATATACAAAAGCACTAATTGTACCTTTCTTTTCGAACCAAGCTTTACGTTTCAGGCAATCTTTCTGATAGTGTCCTTCCTTGTGACAGAAACGACACGTATCCTGCCTTACGTTCCTTGTTAGCATCCTGTTAAGCTTTAGCAGGTACTTTCTTCTTCTTGTACTTGTTGGCCTTCACTTTAGGTCCTTTACCAGCTCCTTGACCCATGAGGTTAATTGAATGACTCCCTCGTTTCTTAAGTCTTGACTCCTCCTAAGTAAGCATACTGGACAATTCACTAACATTCCACTTATCCTTAATAGTGTTATAGTTAATTTGAAAAGGTCCATACTCGGGAGGTAATGAGTTCAGAATAAACTGAACCAAGAAGGAGTCATCCACTTTCATCCCCAAGGTTTGAAGTCTTGCTGCAATATTAGTCATCTCGATGATATGATTTTGCATACTACGCGACCCATCAAACTTCATGGTCGTGAGTTCATCCATTAGTGTACCAGCGAGAGACTTATTTGCAGAGCAAAAACGTTCTTCCACAAACTTCAGGTATTCCCTGGCACTTTCTGTTTGTGGAATAGTACTCTTGATGTTGTTGGCAATATTCATTCGCATAAACATAAGGCTTAGCCTGTTAGAGCGTTCCCATGCTTTATGGAATGACTTCTCATCCGCACTGCTCGAATCAGTAATGGCAGCGGGCTTATCATTTAGCAGAGCCAAGTCAAGATCTATCACACCTAAGTGGAACTGGACTTGCTCACACCATTCAGAGAAGTTCAATCCATTGAACATAGTAACAGACGAAGCAAGCGAAGGAAAAGGAATAGCCGCAAAATAGATAATACATGCTCACAAATCAATATGGATTCAACAAAACAATTAAAGCATATCGCAATTCTCCTTTGGGTAGATACTACGACACACAATCATAATTTCAATGCCATTTAGTCTTTAATAGGTAATTAAATATTTTTAACCAAATATATATGTCATCTTTGGACAAACAATATATATTTGACTAAGAATATTAATTTACCTCGTCATATCACTATTCATAGAATAATTGATTCACTTTTGGGTAAATCCTTAAGTTATAGCAATAGAGACAATTAATTTATCCACTAATTTTCAATTATATGCATTTCATTAATTTCATGGATAAACTATAATTTTATGTATGCATATTTTCATAAACAAACAAGTTTGGTCACTTTGGTGACTAACAAACTATATAACATAAGTGCACACACAAAATAGATGTCATAAGATTTTATGCATGTGAATACTTTAAACAATTTAGTTTGATCACTTTGGTGACTAACAAACTATATACACATTAATTACATGCATAAAATAAATAATTAATAGTTTTACCAACCTAATAGCCCAAAACAGACTACTACACGGCCCAAAAATAAATAACTAGTATCAAATAAACTTAAAATATTAAGACATCATTAATATTACTACCGTATCATCAAATTCTTGCACATACCGTTATCTTCTAATATCACAGCTTATTGAAGAAAACATCCTAGAAGTCCAGCACAAGAGAATATAACCATAATAGAAGTATTTATCCAAAAGGTAACAGATGGCTTCTTTGGACCTGATACAGTAACCGATGGCTTCTTTGGACCTGATACGGTAACCGATGGCTTCTTTGGACCTGAAGCCGTATCACGAGAGACTTTAGGTTTCAAATGTAACGAAGAAGATAAAGGGCATGTAAGTCATAGAGCCAATGGTATTTGTCCACGTAGGCTTGATAATGTCATTCTCCTATATGATGGCGTACTATGTTATATTTACGAACTAATAATAAAGTTAAAAGTAATGCCTGTCGGTTTCTCGCTCCTTGCCCTAGCTTACGTTACCGCCGACTTTAGGGATGGAAGAGAGGAAAAGCAGTAACCCTAATGGGTGGGGAGATGACCAATTTATAGAGATTTTCATTTAATCAGGTACGTCCATCAAGTAACCAATCGGACGGATGAGATTTGTTCATTAATTAAATATTAATTATGGCCTTAACTTGTTGGGCCACATTATTCGTAAGAAATAACTTACATTTTAAAGCTACTGCTGCTGCTACTAAGATTATAAGGGTCTAAAAGTGAGACACATACGTGTCTAATAATTTTCTAATATTTAATGAATTGACATATGAGTGCCATATTTTGTGCAACCATTGCACTAATGATTCCTCCAAAAATACCAAAAGAAGGGGCATGTCCATGCTGGTGGGAGCCATAAGCAAAGGTTGCTATGTGTTGGGTAAATTAGATTGGCTTTTTCGAGTATTAATTTATGTATACTTTAAATTTTTATTATAAAATTTGTAGCTTAGCCATGTTAAGTGCCAACTTCGAACTCCTAAGGTTGTCACACACTCGTAATAACATAATAAATATTAATCCTCTCAACCATATATTGCTTTAAAAGGACCACAAATGAGAGCCAGCAGAAAAAGAAAACCATGTGCAATCAAATTTTTGACAGTATCAATGATAGTAACTTGGCATATCAATTCTTGGTTCTACTCCTTTACTTGTATGAATATCTGAGAGATTCCCTCAGTTTATTTCTTTATTTTTTCCCCTCAAATTTTGAGAGGGCACCTTATAAAGGCGGATCGATAATTTTAAACCATTAGATATAAATATATTATTATATCTACAAACCGGAAATAACAAGCAAATTAAATTGGAGATTTAAAATTCGAACAAAAAGATAGTGGTTTCTAATGATTAACAATTGTGTTGTTAAATGAACATTTTTTTCTCACTCAAAATAGATCCATCTTACAACTTATTGAAATAACTGTCATTGTTGAAATCAGCTGAAAACTAATTTAAAAAAAAAAATAATTCAATGCTACAGTACATTCCCCCCCCCCCCCAACTCCTTACGAAGCATCATCATTAAAAAACCATTGAAAATTGTCAATGAATATCTTAGGAATTATGTGAAAATATTATTGTTCGCATTCAGATTATTTAAACTCTTCTAATTGAAGGAGGAAACTAGATCGAGCTTCCAGAAATTTAATGTTGATACCAAACTAAGCTTAAACTATTTAATCGGAATTAATTGTATATATTCAAATTAAACATGATCAGGCCTGTTTACCATATTTTGGCCCAAGGAAAATAACATTTAAAGTTTTAGTTAAATGTTCCACTTGTAATAAGTTAGCCAACTCGTTCTAGAGTTATTATTGATACTCCTATTAACAATGCAGATAGTTATTAATCTATCTGTAGCTACGGCCATGTTTATTCCCGCTCATTTCCACGCTAGTCAGTTTTTCAAATTAAACCTCCTTCACCAATGCACGACGAGGGCCACTTTCCGTCTCCACGTCACACCATCCTCATTCAAATAAACCCCACTCTCCTCCAAATATTTCTCACAAAATACAATAATTTATTAATTTGAAAAATCAAACTCTGAAAATTCAAACGCCTCCATTGATTCTCACCTCGCTGCAGTTCTCTTTTGTCTTAAAGTTTTTCTCACTGAGAATTTTAGCTGCATATAAATACTTGAAGAACAGCTGCATCGTACACATATAATCGTATTACTGATTTTTTGTTAAGCAGAGTGAGGCGTTTCAATGGCGGCTTCTTCGTCTAGAGGGAGAAGTAGCTCGCCGTTTCACTACCGTAAGTCATCGAGTCCGTACTCGTCTACTTCGTCTTCATCATCTTTCATGAACGGTAGGTTCATGCCGAAATCATGTTCGTCCACGGCGACGTTGTTTTTTGGCTCTGGAACTGGCTTCAGCTCCAAATCCACGACTCCGAGCCAGAACCGGACTGGTTCGGCGTATTCACGAGGTTACGGAAATAGTAAGCCGGTCAATTTTCAGTCAATGGAGGAGTTGATTGCTGAGCCAGTGGATATGTCCAGAGCGGGAGAGAGTATTTCGGTTACAGTTAGATTTCGGCCAATGAGGTAGATGCTACATCTGCTTGAATTGATTCCAATTTTTGGAATTTGAGTTTCCTATTGTAGGGTTTGAGCTTGGAATTACGGTAATTTTTTTTGACAGCGAACGAGAATATAACAAAGGCGATGAAATTGCGTGGTATGCTGATGGTGATAAAATTGTACGGAACGAGTATAATGCTGCAACAGCTTTTGCATTTGGTACTATTCTAGTCAATTGTACATTCTATTTGGGAATGGTTTGATATTTCACTTGTTTGGAGGAGATTCACTTATATATTTGCTTTGGATGATCGGCAGATAGAGTTTTTGGACCTGATACATGTACACGGGAGGTTTATGAAATTGCTGCTCGACCTGTAGTAAAGGCTGCAATGGAGGGCGTAAACGGTATGATACTTACTTTCATGTTGTTAACGCTAGAAAACAGTTGCATTTTTAGGCTAAATGGAATGGAGTGGCATTATGAAATAGTCATAATGTGAGTTCAAGGGCCATGCTCCGTGAAGATCAGTTTGTGCAAAGTGATGCTTAGTTGACATCGAATAAATTCGGATAGTCGAGTGCTAATTTTATCATATATCCTCCCAATGTGCTGACCTGAAATAGGTTCTTGAAACCATCGATCTATCATGTTGAGCTGATCTGTTATCATTTATGTGTTGCAAGTTGCATTTGCAAATGTAATGCTTTCAATACTTGGCTTTTTTAATTTGACACTGGGCCTGTTGTGTGTGCAGGCACAGTATTTGCTTATGGTGTTACAAGTAGTGGAAAGACACACACTATGCATGTAAGTCAATATATCCTTTGTGCAATCTTCTTTTTCCCTTGAATCAGGAAAGTGCTTTTGACGCTTTTGTAACATCCCCAAACAAACAGTTTAGAAGTATTTAATTGCTAGCAACTGACAAAATTTCAGTCTTAAGTGGAATGTGTTAGCTTTATATTTGTATAGTCAAATTCGTGCTTCAAGTCGGTATTTAAATTTGTCTTCAATTGAAATTTGATTTCCCCCCCTCCCCACAAACCTACCAACAACAGCAAAGCTTTTGTTATCTTAATGTTGGATTTGTGTTTACAGGGTGATCAACGTTCTCCAGGTATAATTCCGCTCGCAATAAAGGATGTTTTTAGCATTATTCAAGATGTAAGTGAGCTTACAATTTACGGATTTTGAAATTTTGATGATGCACCTCTCTAGTATGACACTCTAGAGCTCTATCAGTCTATAGTCCTTTTCTTGAAAAAAAATCCTCCATTATATTTTGTGGTTGCTAATTATTGAAACCTTCCTTTCAGACTCCTGGACGTGAATTCTTACTTCGTGTATCATATCTTGAAATCTATAATGAGGTTAGTAGTGGACATCAGCAGTTGCTTTCGTATATGTGGACAGTAGTGCATGCTAGAAAGCAAAGGCTATATTCTTTACCAGACGCTCATGCATATATAAGCATCTTTGTTGCATTTTTGGTATCCTGTTTTTATTCTGAGCTCATCTGATATGTGATTTATCATACCTGCATGCACTGCAGCATAGAACTTCTTTTATACAATATGGAAAAGTTGATAGTAGATTAGCATCTTTCTTATGGACTTGTTGCTTCAACTCTTTCTAATTTCTTGTACTAATTCATGAGCATCTCTATTTAGGCATTTGTTATCTAATCCATGTTAAAATCCTTTACTAAATTTAACTAGAAATCATGTGCATGCTCTTCTTGTTCATGTTGTCAGGTTATCAATGACTTGCTGGATCCAACAGGACAGAATTTGCGTATTAGGGAAGACACCCAGGTTTTTATATAATACTACTACTTTTGCTACTTCTGCAAATTTAATCCACTTTCTCCACAACTTATGTTTCTGGTTAGTTTTATCTTTCTTTCAATATGTTTGTCGATAAACAAGTATATTGTTTTTATGAGAGGAATCAAATAATAGCTCTATCTCCTATGGGCTATTGACAACCATTTCAGTAAATTTTAAAATATGTTTCCGACATGTTGTCACATGCTTGAGTCTTGATGTTATCAGACAAAATTTCACCAAGCATATTATACCTGTTTAACTCTTGACATGTGTCAAGAAAGAAACAAAATCTAGCATTCTTTTTGTTACCTGAAGTATAAAAAACCTATTATTACCTACCAGCAACTGGAGGTGGTGTTTTCAGCGTGTAGTTGTTCTACTTCATGATTCTAATGCTGCTGTATGGTTCTTAATTCTTTATTCTTGCAATTCCGCAGGGTACTTATGTTGAAGGTATAAAGGAGGAAGTTGTTTTGTCAACTGGGCATGCTCTTTCTTTTATTGCTGCTGGGGAAGGTAACTGTTGAATCTGTTCTTGTTCTTTGTCCGATAGTCTCATCTATTAATAGCCAATGTTTTGTGCATCCTGGTACTAATTATATTCTTACTGTTGCAGAGCACCGCCACGTTGGTTCAAATAATTTTAATCTGTTTAGTAGCCGCAGTCACACAATATTCACCTTGGTTAGTGGATCAGATGTTCACTTTGATCCATACATTTCTTTGGTTGATCTGAAATTCTTCTTATCTTCTGCACTAACTGAGCGTGAGTTTTAACTCCTCACAGCCAGCATTAAAAATCAGTTTTTTGGTCAGCTGAAGGCTTAATTGTTTCAGTTCAAGTTATTACTACTAGGTTCAAACACAGGTTTCTGGGAAGTTTCTACCGCTGTTACACTTTATGTTTAAGAGGTCTTCTAAAAATAACTGTGACATTTTAGAGCTTTCAAATGCCTTGAGGATTTTAGTAGAGAGTATTGGTACTAACAGGTTATGCATTTTGATGAGGCGATGCGCTTTAGAGTGACTGAATTTGGTTCACATTGTCGGAATAGCTTTGTTGTGTTTCGCTAGTGGGCTGTAGTTAATTTCTGTTTCTTAACCTCCTATCCCTACCAGTTTTAAGTTTTGCTACTGGTAATTGGTGATGGGATTTATTTGTCAAGTCTGAATGTTTTCCCTTTCTTTACACATTCTGCAGATGATTGAAAGTAGTGCCCATGGTGATGAATATGATGGTGTGATCTTCTCACAGCTTGTATGGTTTCTTGCACTATTTGTTCAGCATTGAAAATATCAACTGTTGAATGATACCAGCTAATATTAATGTGTTTTGTTCCACAGAACTTGATTGATCTAGCTGGATCTGAGAGCTCTAAAACTGAAACTACAGGATTACGACAAAAAGAAGGCTCATACATAAACAAAAGTCTCCTGACTCTTGGAACTGTAAGTATTTAGAAACAATTGTTGACAGTTTGTAAGTAGGTTTCCGATAAATGTTGCATAACAACATTTGTTAGTGTTCTGATTGACTTTTCCCTTACCTACCAGCATACTTGATCAATTATCTATGTTCTTTCTTGAGCTTGCTAAGTATTAGATGTATTTCTACTTCTGGGTTTATTTTAGTCTGACACATTGACTTTTCTCTGATGTGTTAAGGTCATTGGAAAATTAAGTGAAGGGAAGGCATCTCATGTTCCGTATCGAGATTCTAAACTTACTCGCTTACTACAATCTTCACTTAGTGGGCATGGACACGTTTCTGTAAGTGCAATTAAGCACATGGCGTGCATATCAATTTATTGACCATTTGAAACTGCTCTCTTATCCTATTGGATGTGCATCCTTTGCTTCTTAGCCTTTGGTGTCAGATATTTTTGCATCTATGCTGCTTGGCATGAAGTGCATTGAAGAGATGACTAATCTCCTGCTTCTTGTTGATTATAGCTCATATGCACTGTTACTCCTGCTTCAAGCAATATGGAAGAAACCCATAATACGTTAAAGTTTGCAAGCAGGGCTAAGCGTGTTGAGATTTATGCATCACGCAACAAGGTTTGCCCGTCTGCATCACTTCCACTTTATGGGATTGCAGTAAGGAAGGCTGAATACTCATATATCTTTCTTTCAGATTATTGATGAGAAGTCACTGATTAAGAAATATCAGAAAGAAATATCTTGTCTCAAGCAAGAGCTTGATCAGCTAAGAAAGGGGATGCTAGTAGGAGTCAATCATGAAGAACTTATGACCCTGAAACAGCAGGTATGCATTCAAGTCAAGTGATTTGGTACCTCTGTCTACAGCTTGAGGTCAAATATGTTACATACAACTGATGCCATGTTCGAGGATGCCTATACTTAGATTCTAAGATATTTTCTTTGGATGTACTCCGTCTGTTTAATTTATTTGGCGGTGTTTGTCTCGGCGCAAAGTTTAAGAAAGATAAAAGATTTTTGACTCATAAGCTAAAACAATTAACATTCCCAAAGTACCCTTTGTATCTTGTGGTCAAAAAGTGTCATGTCGATTCAACAATGGCATGTCATTAAGGGAAAAAGGAGAAGTTTAAAATTAATGAGTTCCAGGCATGAAAAGGTGTCAATTGCCCTGGAATGGACCAAAAAGAAAAACTGCTATGTGAATTGGAACATAGGATATAATTGGTTCTGTATTTTGTTATTATTAACCATCTTTTCACAGTTGGAAGAGGGACAAGTGAAGATGCAGTCAAGGTTGGAGGAGGAGGAGGATGCCAAGGCTGCTCTACTGAGCCGGATACAGAAGCTAACTAAACTGATCCTTGTTTCTTCAAAGAATTCAATTCCTGGGTATTTGGGGGATGTTGCTGTACATCAGAGGAGTGAGTCTGCTTCTGAAGATGATGTAGGCCACTCTCTCTATTTATCTTGAGTTATCTATTTGCTGTTCTTTGCCCACTATAACTCTGGTTGTCATTTCTGAATTTAGATTTTAGATGCATCAAATGAGTTGTGATTTTCACAGGACTTTCTCGTACTACTTATTACCAGTGTTCATGTTATCTTACATAAAGATTTTAACACTGTCACTGTTCATATTATCTTACATAGAGATTTTAGCACTGTCACTCCCCTTCAAGAGTGTAAATTAAGCTTTTCTTGTCTCTTTTTCTTTCTGATTACTATTTATCTGCAAATTTTCTGGCATCGATGTTGATCCAGATAATGAATCTGTTTTCACATACGGATTCACTGAAATATCGCCTGATATAGATATAGAGTCAATTTTCCCAAATGATCTTTTATCTTTCACCTTCAAATATAAAATCTGTTTCCTAAATATCCTTTATTTAACCTTTCCAACAGAAGTCGGATGGTTCTGGGCTCGTTGATAGCGAGAATCAGAGAGATCCTTCATCAGAGACTTCCGATGTCAAACACAGAAGATCTTCAAGCAAGTGGAATGATGATATCTCCCAGGCTGGAAGTACGATTACTGAATCAACTCAGGCGGGTGAACTCATCAGTAGTTCTTCCTGTGGTTCAAAGCGGACCATAGTATGATTCTTCCGAGTCCTTAATATCTTCTATACGAGGAGACTTCATTTGTTCTTAATTCTACTTCCTATTTATTGCATATGACTGTTAATCTTCTGTAGGAATCAAAGGATTTGTCGATTACTATTTGAAGTTGTTATTTTTTAATCCACATGTAGTTAAGTTTACTCTGAATAGCCCACTAAGGTCTTTCACTTTGCATGGAGTTTGATTTTTTGATATCTAATTTTTTTTTTTTCAAGTATTGAATTTACAAACTTTCTTGGATACATACATTTTAGCATTCACCAATTTTGTCTCAGGATAGAGAAGTTAATACTTTTCTTTCAAATCTAGTTTTTCCCATTAAGATTATTTTTTTCGAATGTCTAATTCTTATATATTGGAAATTTGGAATACTTTTCTATTGCATATCAAATCTTAATTCCTTCCAACTTTTAATGTTTAATTTGTCTTTCTGGTTTGAATATAGAAAGGAGTTCCAATGTCAGATGAGATGGACCTCCTAGTTGAGCAAGTCAAGATGCTTGCTGGAGAGATTGCATTTAGTACGAGTACATTGAAACGAATGATGGATCAGTCTGCGATTGATCCTGAAAATTCAAAAACTCGTACCGAAGTAAGCTTTATTTTGTCTTTGTGGACTGAATCCTTTATACATATGATGGTTAGTAATATGATGAACGTGTGTATGGCTGCTATAGCCATATATTGGGTCTCTCTTTGAATAATCTGCAGCTTTATTTTGCAGTCAATAATCTTATATCAAAATTAGCGAACAGTTTAGTTATATTCTTGGAATTCAAATGAATTTGTAATTGGTGCTTCCTCAAAATTCAAGGCATGGAATTGGTATATTTACTACTTGTGAAACATATCCAGCTCCAGTGTCTTCAATAGTTTCTAATCCTCAAAGTCGCTAGGCATGTTAAATGCTTGATGGGATTTTGTCGTTAAGCAACAACAACTGTATGATTTTCATGAAAATAATTTATTGTTTGTTCTTCTATACATTGATGTCTCCTGTTTTTACGATTTTTACTGACAGTAATGCCTAAACTTGTGACAGGCTCAGAGTTTGGAGAGTGACATTCAAGAAAAGAGAGAGCAGATGAGGATCTTAGAACAGCGCATTGTTGAAATTGGTGAAGCATCAGTCACCAGTGCATCTTTAGTTGAAATGCAGCAGGTGACGTCACATCATTCTTTTTTCAACCTCATAAGTTTTCTCTTTAATGGTGATTTGTGGTTGTCTCATAGTTCTGTCTTCTGCCAGACTTTGCTGAAGCTGATGACACAATGTAGTGAACAGGGCTTTGAGCTTGAGGTTGGTAACCAGATTAGTCCTTCCTTGATTTGCACCAATTCAATTATTTTAAAATCAAGTCTAAAGAATTTTCCTTTCTATCACAGTGCGGAACGTCTATTATATAAAGTTATTTAGAATTTGACATTTGAATGCAGATAAAATCAGCAGACAATCGGATTCTCCAGGAAGAGCTGCAGAACAAGGTGAAAAAACACCATTATTTATTTTTGTTGTTAATCAAAATGGTAGTCACTTTAATGTTGTCGGCCTGCCAATTGTGGATGTCCAGGATTAATGGGGCTGTCATTTTTTTATGTGTTTCAGTGTTTAGAGAACAAGGAACTGCAGGAAACTATTTGTAATCTTGAGCAGAAGCTAGCCGTACTGAAGGTGGAAAAGTCATACCCCTCATCAGAACAACAGGGTGTATCAGACGAGTATATTGATGACCTTAAGAAGAAAATTCAGTTGCAGGTGATTTATATTCGTCAGCTCAGGATTAACTGATTTAGCGTTTGTCTATTGGACTGGTTCTCGTTTATATGGCATCTTTTGGCAGTGGTGATATATGAAGAACTGAGACCAAATTTTATTTTCTTTATTTTCATGAAGATGGTCTCCTGCAGGGAAGGGGCTTGCCGGAGCATATCACTGTTTAGTTAACTGAGCTAAGAGATGCTGAGCAGAGGACTCATATGAATCCTTAGTGCCTCTATAGTCTAAAGATACATTGAGAATTCAAACTCTTAAGACCTATCGGAGTGTTTTATTACTTCCTTTATATAAAGCCGTGCAAATGCCTTGAAGGCATCCTGATGATATGTTATTTATGAATGAATAATTTTTAACTTAGGAATTTAAATTATTGGAGATGCTTAGTCTTTTACCTTTTGTTCTGTTCTATATAAACATACTGAACTTGGTGCTGTAGTATGGAGCCTAGACACATGATCATTTTGATCTTTCAATTTCTCTTGGTTAATCTTTCTATGTTAGATTTGTATTTGACTAATGGCTTTACCTGCATGAAAGCAAGTTTTACTAGGCATTTCTATCAGGGTTCTTTAATCTACCATTAGTGTGTCATATACAGCAATTAATGGTCTACATCTCTCTAACTCTGCTTATTTATCTTTCTTGTGCCTACATACACTTTTTATGTGGCTGCATTTTCCTTATCACGGTTCTGATAAGTTTGTTGCTTGAGCAGGATATTGATAATGATAAGTTGAAGTTGGAACTTGTTCAGAGTGTAGAGAACAGTGGATTGCGAGTACAGAACCAGAAATTGTCTGAAGAAGCCTCATATGCAAAAGAATTGGCATCTGCTGCTGCAGTAGAACTGAAAAATTTGGCGGGTGAAGTGACAAAGCTATCGATAGAGAATACAAAACTCGAGAAAGAGTTATTGGCTGCTCGCCAAATATTGAATTCTAGGAATTCCATTGCACAGACTGGTAGTGCTCGCTCCGGAAAGCATGGTGAAAGCCTATGGCAAGGACACAGAGGTCGGGTTTCTGGACGAGAAATTGAAATTGCTGGAGTTGTTCGTGATGGGTTTGGCACATGGAATGTGGATCCTGAAGATTTGAAAGTGGAGTTGCAGGCAAGAAAACAATGTGAGGCAGCTCTGGAGGCTGCTTTGGTTGAGAAGGAAATACTGGAAGATGAGTACAAGAAAAAGGTTGAAGAGGGGAAAAAAAGGGAGGCAGCTCTGGAAAATGATTTAGCAAATATGTGGGTGCTCGTTGCTCAGCTTAGGAAAGAGAATGGTGCCATGCAAGATTTAAAGACAGTAGCAGAAAAGCAGAACATTCGAGGAGACAATAGGAATGATCCAAAAATAAATGATAGTCAGTACTGTGACCCCATCCTCGATGATGGCTAGACCCCATGGATCATGCAACTGCAGTTGCAGAGATTCTCAAGGAAGACATTCTTGTTGCCCGCTTGAAGGTAATTCTGTTTATCCTTTATTGCCACTTAGCACTTGTATCTTGTCACATGTATGTAATGGGCACGTCCTTGTCATTTGTCTGAGTTGAAGCTCTGTATGCAAGCTTTCCTTTACCTTTCCCTCTCTATGTAGGATGGTCATTTTTGTCTTTTAGTTGTAAAACAAGTGTGAGACAGACTTCGGATCCAGGAATATGCAAGCTTTCTGGAAGATGAAGGTTGTTTGATTTTAGTAGAACACTGGAGGAGGGTGGGGAGAGTAAGCCTCCAACATCCGTAAGTCACAGGATTAATATACTTTTACTTATTCCATCCGTCCCACATTATGTCTTGTATTTGACTGGTGATGGCGTTTAGAAGTCAATGTGACTTATATATTGTTTTAATGTTAACAGGAGAAAATATTAAAGTAATGGTTGAAAAGTTAGCTGGGCGGGGAAGATATTGCATCAAATATTAAAATTTGGATACTGTAGTGAAGTTTTATTCCTGAAAGTTGTGTAGAAATGGAATTGTATGGAACATTTCGAGACATCTCAAAATGTAAATAATGTCATCATAAACTGAGAAAGAGGAATTATTTACGATTTGTCGTTCCATGGTGTTTCTGGCATAGTAGTGCATTTACTTTAGTGCTTTTGAAATGTTCCAACCAATCAAAAGTAACTAAGAGCATTATAAGCTTTTCTATTTACTGCTCTGCGTCAATCTTTTGAGGTTGTTTCAGGCAAATCCTACTGTTCGTGACTTGCATATTATATTATATTAGTAATGGGAGAAAGTGTCACTCACAGTTGGTTTTAGTTATAAGAGAACATTTTTAACTTCTGACAGTCAAATAGATTTGAATTTCTTAGAAGAATTTGACTTTGTAGTGTAATATAGTAGCTAAATCGTCTCAAACATTTTAAGATGAAACCTAACATGAAAAATATTAAATGGGTAAGGGGATACATGTTTGTTCTTAGGTTTTTGCATAGGAGTTAAGTACTAATAACAACTGTAGTTTTTTTAGGGTCCTTCATGACTCAAAATATAGCATGGAATATTAAAGATCTTTTACCTGTGCGCCGCCAGGCTCGAATGCAAGAGATGAAAGAAAAGGAGCACAAATATTTGGGAAATGTTGATGCAAATTCACATGTATGTAAAGTCTGTTTTGAATCGCCAAGTTCTGCGATGCTCCTTCCTTGCCGACATTTTTGCTGTAAGTCAACTTTCTGATTATGTGCTCAGCTTATCCTCGGTCCTTTGGTAGGAGATGTCTAATGTCGACTTAATTTGCAGTGTGTAAATCTTGTTTCCTTGCCTGTGCCGAGTGTCCAATCTGTCGGACTAAAATTACAGATAGAATTTTTGCTTATACTTGAGATGGCATTTCAAGTGCTCGAAAGGTGGTGAAAGGTAAGGTGGTTGTTGAGTTGTCATTGCTGAGATATATAATATAAGTTAGTAATTAAAGGGTTTTCTGTGAGATAGTTATGCACTTCAACAATCCCGAGTCCTAATTTAATTTTCGGAAAAGGGCCTAAAATGCCCCTCAACTATCAGGTTTGGTCTAAAAATGCCCCCATCCACCTATTGGGTCAAATATGCCCTTCTGTTAATGTTTTTGGCTCACAAATGCCCTTTGAGTTAACGAAAAGACACGTGTCATCCTCTTATTGGTGCATTTTAAATATTTCATAATTAATTAAAAAGACACATTATTCATACCTGAAAAATAAATAAAAATTTTCTAAAATACTTACAAAAGTTAAAAACTGAAAAAAAATAATCTTATTTTAGTAAAAAACTTTTGTAAGTATTTTAGAAATTTTTTATTTATTTTTCAGGTATGAATATGTGTCTTTTTAATTAATTATGAAATATTTTGAATGCACCAATAAGAGAATGACACGTGTCCTTCCGTTAACTCAAAGGGCATTTGTGAGCCAAAAACATTAACAGAGGGCATATTTGGCCCGATAGGTGGATGGGGGGCATTTTTAGACCAAATCTGATAGTTGAGGGGCATTTTAGGCCCTTCTCCGTTTAATTTTACCATCACAATTTATGCCCAAGTTCTGAATGCAACTTACAATAAGGTGCTTACTTTCTCTCTTTGCAGGAGGGCTCTCTTCAATCTTGTGAAGCTCCTTTTCTCATGACATTCTTTAAAAGGTCAACTGTATGTAATATCAAAGTAGTACCTCTTTTTTTTTCTTTTTGTTTTTTGTGCACTTGTCCACCAAGTAAATGTAAATTAAGAAACATAGGTGCTACAAAAGGAAACAAAGACGAAAATTAGTAAATTTGAATTCAGTGAGTTGCTGCTGGCATAGTTTGATCTCCTTGAGCGTAAGGCATTGTATAGGAGACAAGCTACAGTCACAACTTTGAGATGTCTAAATGTTTGAGCTTGTACATCAATCGATGACTATACTCTGGTTCTCTTTGTGCCTAGCGTTTCTTATTCGGTGTATCAGTTGGTTAATTTTTTTGGTTCCTGCTTTTACAATAACTACGCCTGTCTTCAGCATGTATTAGATAAGCATAATCTGGCTCACCGGCTAGTCTGGTTCATATCCTCCCTTAGTGTGTATGTGGGATTACCTTAGATAGAGATTATCTTTGGAGATATTTAATTGGGATTGGTCTGAACTGATTGGACGACTTTTTGTTAGGTTACAATAATACTTAATTGTATAGGATAAGTTTAGGAGTTTGGCTTGGGGACAAGTTATACCCTGATTTAAAGCATAATTAATATGAATATTATTTCAACCAATCGCTCGGCTATTTATGACGACTTAAATACCGAGGTTATTTTCCAACTATAGCCAAAAATCCCATTGCCGTCATTAAATGCAGTTCTTTATGTGAGTTTTTAATCCTTTACTCCGGTTTGCATTGGCCAAACCTGTATTCCCTGATATAAAGCCAAAGTAGTTGAAGGTATAAAAAGGGTGCAATATCTACTTGTAATTATATGAAAGAAAATTTTCTCAGAAGAGCTAAAGCCTTTTAGGACCGAGGACATTTAGAGAAATTTAGGACAAAGTGGAACAAAGAAAATCATATAGGTGACACTAAACTCATTGGGACTAAGGTAGGGGTGGGCATAATACCGACCGAACCGAAAAAACTGGCCGGACCGTAAATTTTGGTTTTTTGGTTTCGGTTTAATCGGTTTTTTGGTCGGTTTACGGTTTTAAAATTATTAATTTTCGGTTTTTCGGTGCGGTGCACGATTTATGTAATTCGGTTTTCGGTTAAACCGAAAAATCAAAATTTAGGGCTATTAGATAATTATTATATTTATTAGTTGTACTCTATTCTATATTTCTAATTCTATATATCCGTGTAAGTGTAGACTTATAAGCAGTGATCCAAGCCCAATAATATCTAAGCCCACCTCACCCCATTTAGAAATTAAATTACCGTCATTTTTAGTCATAGACAGACCCATTTTTAAAATTTTAGATTTACGGTTCCTCGTCTCCTCGATCCCCAGTTCCTCTCCTCTCCTGTGCGTCTGTGTGTCTGTGTCTGTGAGTTGCGAGCCTGCGACTACGTCTGTATACGACTGTTCCTCTTCCGCTCTTCGGCTCTTCCTCAAATTTGTGCGACTGCGGCTGATGCCTTCTTCCTCAGGTTAGTGCTGCCTTCTTCCTCGGTTAACGTATTCTGGTAGTTGTGTCGGTGTTATTATGTTAAGATAGTTTTGTTCGTTCTTGGTCTTTAGATAGCTAGCTTTGCTGGCTTAGCTATGACTATGTAAACATTATTATAGTTGGCAGCAGTAGCACTGAGAAATTGGCAGACGTGTGTTTATAAGTGTAGCAAAACTATTATAATGTTTCGTGCATTTATTTTAATGTAGCAAAACTATTTATTTTATAATGTAGCAAAACTATTATAGTTGGCAGTAGTAGCACCGCAGCAGTTGGTCAAAATTGCGTGTGTTTTTTTTACCAAACAGACATTGTCAGCTCTGTTTAAAACCGAAAATATAAATCGAAAATAACCGAGCCGCATTTTGAAAAAACCGTACCGAACCGTAAATACTTTGGCTTGATTTGGTTATTAAAATTACAAATCGAAAACCGAATAAACCGAACCGAAATTCCTTAAAACCGAGCCGAACCGACCGATGCCCACCCTTAGACTAAGGTTTAGTCAAGGTGTTATTACTTACACATGATTTGTCATGGGCGGATTTCCAGCCATGCCCCACGACCCCTTGGGTGCGTCCCGTGGTGTCGTAGCAAGCCACCCAATGCCTAGCCACGGACTGCCCCGTGGTTTTGGCCGCGCCAAGTGACAAGCGCGCAGGTGCCTCTGTCGCCCCACCGATATCCCTCGACAGCGCCCAGCCGCAAGCAGATTCCAACAAAGTCGCGCGCGGAGACAACGCCGCATACGGAGACAACGCCGCACGCGCAGACCCTGATGCCAAAGACGCTGCTATTGACAAAGCACATGTTCCTGCTTTGTAGAAAACTAAATCCTTTCCATTGTAAATATAGTGTAGTTTTATTTCATACACTTACATTATGATTCGCCAGCTTTTTCAAGTCTAATCGTGTAGCTTTAATTTATTTTTTTAAGCATTATTATGGGGTATCAAGTAATCAAAACTTTCAAGCAAGCAAGCAATTCTCTATACTGGTGTCTCTCCCCCTCGACATCGTGTTGCTTTTCGGTAATAGCTTTCATTAATGCAATCGAGCTTTCTTTAAATCTCAATTCTCATTTCTGTTCTCTCAATTTCTCTAGACATTGGTTTTCGCGTACGACATTGACTATCTAGTCTAGCGTACGACGGGGACTTCAGTTGGCGGACAATAGCTGTACCAACATTAGTTGCTTAGCCTTACGTCGCCCTTCCAAAGAATCTCAGGAAGGCGTCGCGTAACAGTTGGTATCAGAGCCTAGGCTCGACATCAGACGAGGGAACGTATTGGCATTACTACCATTTTATACAATGGTGAATCATGGGGACCACATTGCGGCTCTTCAAGGGACGGTTGAGGTATTGCGGCCTATTGTGGATATGGTGCCTGAACTAAGAACTAGCCTACTACAAAGGTTGGACGACCTGGACCGCAGGGTGCTTCAGGTCGAAGTTGACGTTAAAAACATCAGTCGCGACTCCGAGGGAGACCTGTAGACGGCAACTACAGAGGCAGCCAAAATTTTTAACAAATTCGAGGGGCTCACACAGGAGCGCACCGAGGATTTAGCCCATAGGGCACAAGAGGTAGAAAAGGTGACTACCATGCAACAAACCATTAACAAATTGACAGACCATCTCAATGTTGTCAACACTGCTTTATAGGGCCTACTCTGAAGAGGTGGAAACCAAATTGGAGGTGCTGTGAACTCCACTTCTGCGACAAAGAAACTGAAAATTCCTGAGCCAAAGCAATACAGTGGAGTTAGGAATGCCAAGGAAGTGGAAAAGTTCATCTTTGATGTTGAACAGTATTTTGATGCTGTTGGGGATCTGGAGGAATCTAAGAAGGTAGCAACTGCTGCCATGTATTTTTAGGGTGATGCTAAACTCTGGTGGCGAGTGAAGTTTGAAGCCATCAAGGCCGGTGAAGATGCTTTCGAGACATAGGCAGAACTGAAGGCAGCCATATGCCTGCAGTTCTTCCCCGAGAATGTTGAATACAATGCCAGGAGAAAACTACGGGAGCTCCACCAGAAAAAATCAGTGCGAGACTACGTGCGAGAATTCTCCGCACTCATGCTAAGCATATGCGACTTGGGGGACAAGGACAAACTCTTCACTTTCACGGAAGGGTTGAAACCTTATGCCCGCGTGGAGCTATAGAGACAAAAGGGTAGATACCTTTCCCAAGGCAATCCAAGCAGCTGAATGTCATGGGGACTATCAAATGGAAGCTCGGAAGGACAGACCTCAGCCGCCTGCCCGAGCAGGTTTTAAAGGGAGCCAGCCTAGCAATGGTGGTCCTAGCAAAAGTGGAGGAGATCGAAATTCAAACAAATCTAGAGTTCCTTCCTCAATTAGCAACAATGCGGCTTCAAACAAGAATGATCGGGGCCGAAAGCCCTCTTCAGGATACCATCATTGCAGCGGACCATATTGGAATAATGAATGCCCACATGCACAGATGAATGCCACCCGGCTATTGATGATGGGACGGAGGAATAGTCAAATTATGAGGACTAGATTGAACCAGTAGGTGATTTCAATGCAATTTTTGGTTCCATTTATTAGGCATTAGCTGAGACCAGTGCTGGTATCTGTAAGAAAAAGGACCCACGTCAGTCACTAAGAAAGGGAAAAAGAAGGCGGATGAAGTGACTCCTCCTAAACAAGAGAGGACATTAATATTCGTGGAGATGAAGGGTAATGGCAAGCCCGTCCAGGCTTTGATAGACACGGGTGCTACCCACAACTACTTAGCCTCGACTTAGGTGGAGCGCCTTGGACTAGTTGTAGGGAAAGGTAAAGGCAGTGTCAAGGCTATCAACTCACCTTCCCAACAAGTGGGTGGAATAGCCAAAGAAGTACTGGTGAAGCTTGGCCCCTACGAAGGAAAATTCAACTTGCGAGTGGTGATCATAGATGACTTTAAGCTGATTGTTGGACTGGAATTCCTGAGGCAAACCAACACAATGCATGTACCATTTGCAGACATGCTACTGATGATGGGAACCAACGGAGCCAAGCCCTGCATTATCCCGTGCCTTTCCATGAAGATGGCCGTTGAGAACATCTCGGCCTTGCAGCTGAAGAAGAGGGTCAAAAGGAATGAGCCTACGTTCCTGGCAACCCTATGCATTGAAGATATAGAACGCTCATCAGGTCCCATTACTGAACTCGTGAAGGAGTTACTACTAGAGTTTGAAGATATTATGCCACAAGACATGCCAAATCAGCTCCACACTAGGCGCACTGTGGACCATAAAATTGAGTTGGTGCCGAGCGCGAAGCTAACTGCCCGGGCTCCCTACAGAACGTCACAACCCAAACTCACCGAGCTCTGGAGACAATTGACGGAAATGCTAGATATAGGGATCATTGTATCCTCAAAGTCCCCATATGATCTATTCCAAAAGAAACATGATGGTAGCCTGCGACTCTGTATGGATTATCGAGCTCTAAGCAAAATCACAGTGAATAACAAGTACCTTATTCCTTTGATGGAAGACTTGTTCGACAGACTGGTTGGTGCGATGGTGTTCACCAAGATAGACCTCAAGACAGGTTATTGGCAAGTTCGGATCGTAGAGGGTGATGAGCACAAGATGACCTGTGTAATAAGATATGGGTCATACGACTTCCTGGTCATGCCGTTCGGCTTGACTAATGCTCCAGCCATATTTTGTACTCTGATGAACCAAGTCTTTCGGGAGTACATTGACGAATTTGTGGTGGTCTACTTGGATGACATTGTGGTGTATAGCCAAACATTGGAAGAACATCTAGTGCATTTGCGGAAGGTCCTAGCTCATTTGCGGGGGCATGAACTATATGCCAAGATGTCCAAATGCTCCTTTGCTCAAAAGCAAATTGACTTCCTCGGACATTTCATTGAGGAAGGACGTATCAATATGGACCAACAAAAGATTCAGGCCATCTACCGGCGGTTTGTGAAGAACTACTCCCTTATTGATGTGCCATTGACAGAACTCCTCAAGAAGGTTTGGGGACCAAGGAGAGTGGAGGCCTTCAACGTATTAAAGGCAGCTATGTCTAGTAGCCCCATCTTGGCTCTCCCTGATTTGGCCAAGCCGTACGAGGTACAAATGAATGCATCCGACTACGCTCTTGGTGGGGTCTTGATGCAGAAAAGGAACCCCGTAGCATACAAGAGTCGAAAACTGAAGGATTCAGAGCGACGCTATGTCTCCCATGAGAAAGAATTATTGGTTGTCGTCCATTGCTTGCACCGTTGGAGGAACTATCTGCTGGGAACCCCATTCGTGGTCAAGACAGACAACACATCGGTCAACCATTTCATGACCAAGACAAAGCTGAATGGTCGATAGGCCAAGTGGAAGGAACTCCTAGCTGAATTCCACTTCAACCTGGAGTACCGTAGTGGAAAGACCAATCATGTTGCTGATGCACTCAATCGGAGAGCCCACCTAGCATTAGTGTGACTACTCGCCACTCTAAGGGGGAGAGAAGTAGCCACCTCCATCAAGGACCAGATACAGGATCTACTCACAAAGGATCCCGCTGCTCAGTATTTGGTTGATTTGGTAGGACAGGGAAAGACTCGCCAGTTCTATGTGGAAGATGGTTTTCTAAAAGTTAATGGGAACCGGCCTTATGTTCTGAAATAAGGAGATTTGCGGAGGACTCTTCTTGCGGAATGTCATGATACTTTATGGGCTGGCCATCCCGGTGAAGAACGCACCATGATGTTGCTTCGTCGTGCCTATTATTAGCCTCAAATGGCCGATGATGTCGCTCAGTATATGAATACTTGTCTAGTATGCCAGAAGGACAAGTCTGACCGCTTGACACAAGCGGGATTTTTAGAACCTCTAGCTATCCCAAAGAGACCTTGGAAAGGTGTTTCTATGGATTTTATCACCGGACTACCCAAGGTCGGAGATCTCACAACTATCTTGGTTGTGGTAAACCGGTTTTCAAGTATGTCACCTTTATTGCATCTCCACAATATATTTCAGCAGAAGATACAACTCGACTCTTCTTCTCTCATGTCGTCAAATATTGGGGTCTTCCCAAAGACTTTGTTAGTGATCGCGACTCACGCTTCACCAGCAACTTTTAGACCCAACTTTTTAAGTGCCTTGGGTCAAAATTGAGTCACAACTCAAGTTTTCACCCACAATCTGATGGCCAAACAGAGCGGTTCAATGGTATGTTAGAGGAATATCTCCGCCACTTTATAACCGGATCGCAGAAGAATTGGGTGAAGCTTCTGGATGCTGCTCAACTATGTTTCAATTCATAACAGAGCTCTAGTACAAACAAAAGAACTTTTAAAATTGTTATCGGACAACAACTGTTACTCCCCCACACAATGAATGCACCAAACACGGCTAAGTCTCCTCGAGTTGCTAGCTTCTCAAAAGAGTGGAAGCAGAATCTGAAGATAGTGCGTAGCTATCTTGTCAACGCTCAAAAACGGATGAAGAGGCATGCTGATTCGAATTAGTGTTACGATTATATATACGTGCGCGTAATATAATTGTAAATTTAATTCTAAAAATTAATTTGGAGTATGCGTTCGCGCAATTTCGATCAAACTTTTCTTAAAAATAAAATAGGTTGTGGGTTATTAATTAATTTTAGTTTACATAGCTTGAGGGGCTCCACTCACGATTAAATCGCATATGGCTCTTGTATTAATTTCTTATGAGTTAGATATAAATGACAAATATTTCGTAGAATATCCTTTAGGGCCTTTTAAACTACTAAGTATTGCTATGTATACGTTCGCGTAACATAACTACATTTCTAAAAATAAAACTGGAGCATACGTTCGCGCAACTTTGGCCCAAACTTTTCTCAATAATAATTAAGCTTCATTAATTATGGACACTTTCACGTGACATGTTTTTTTTACGCGCCAAATAAGTGGGTATACGTACGCGTAACCCATTTTAAGATGATTTTCTAACTAAAGCGGTGAAAAGAAAAAACACATAGGTTCTAAAATCAGTAATTAAATAATAAGCCAAGTATGATCAAAGCGACCGTGCTAGAACCACGAAACTCGGGAATGCCTAACACCTTCTCTCAGGTTAATAGAATTCCTTATCCGGATTTCTTTTACGCAGACTGTTAAATAGAGTCATTCTTTCCTCGATTCGGGATTCATTCGGTGACTTGGGACACCATAAATCTTCCAAATGGCGACTCCTGAATTAAATAAATAAATCCCGTTTCGATTGTCCTTTAAGTGAAAAAACTCCCTCGCGCCCTCGCGGGTAGCGCCTAAAAAGGAGGTGTGACATCCGCCCTAGGCGAGGTAACAATGGCCTCATTCTTCTTGGGGCGCTTCGACCTGCCAACACGAGTAAGTCGGGTAAAAAAAACCTAAGGGAGCTTTCAAACCAAAGCCGACGAATTACTTGACGGGTCGTACTGTTGAGATAATGCGGCCCAGGTATGGCACTCCTCCGTATAAGGCATCAATTTTTCCACCCATGATTTAATATTGTCAATAAATTGGGGTAAAGAAGCCATCGCTATAAAAAAGAAGAGAAAGAAATCACAGTGGCCGAATGGTCAAGGTCACAAACAATCATGAATTCCACAAATAAAGGTACTTACGTTCTGAGTTCCACCTTTCTGGGAACCCCTCAGGGTTGGACACCAGGTGCTCCATTCTGATGTAGAAGTACCTACGCCAGTAGCCACGGTTGGTCTTGTCGTCAGACTTTACTACCAAGCCATTTGTACCACGGCTCTTCAATTGCAGCATAGTACCCCTAAGGTAACCAGGGTTGAACAACTGTAAAAGATGATTGAGTGAGACTCCACACTCAGCCTTAGTTGCGTACATGGTCAGAATCATGCACACCTTCAAGGTGTAAGGAGTAAGCTGAGCCGGACATACGTTGAAAAAGCGGCAGAGCTCCTCCGCTAGACGGTAAATCAGTAGACTATAACTGATCAAAAATAGGTACACGTAAAATGTGCAATATCCAGGCCTGTGCACATTGGCATAATCCATCCCAGCCGGAGCCATTTCCACATGGCCCGGAATGTATTGTGTCACACGAAGATTGTCTAAATGAGATTGCGGTAATACACTATGCTCTCAGGAAAGGCCTGGGCTTTTCGTTTGAAAATCTTTTCGAATGTGCATTTCCTTTGGGAGCACGTTGTCTACCGTAAGAGGAAAAATGGTCTTTTCTACTAATTCCTCCTCGCCGCCAGAGGAGGGTGGAACCCTAGATGGGGCAGTGTCCTTGGTCTTTTTACTACCTTGACAATATTTTGCCATGTTATTCTGTTTAATAAATAAAGCACTAACGACGAGAAGTATGAATTCAAAGAAGTGGAGGAGTCTCACACGAAATAACGGTTACAAGAAAGAAAGACAAAGAAGGAAACCGGAAAATATTTTCCAAAGGTTCAAAAGATGAATCGGGTTGAACCTTTCCCCTATTTATAGAGTTAGGTTGCACAGAAATCGAAAAGGCATGATCCAAAATGGGCACGGGAAACCAGATGTTACAGCATCCTCTGAACCGCCTCGGGAATAAGTGTAATAATGACGCATGTGGGCGATGACATCATTATTATTCTCAAGTAATATAACTCTCTGATTCTCTCCTACTCTCTCGCTCTCTCTATGTCTAACGAATACTTTATCTCGAGTTCATATTATCGTTTTATACTATGAGATCTATAATAACAACTTCATTTTTCATCTATATGTCTTATTATATTTGATTACGATTTACCCTTATTTACTTTTGATTGTTTTTAAGCTTACAAAGCATATTGATAACTTTTGAGCCAAACAAGTTCCATTTTTTAGTTAATAGAAAATCCTGAAAATGTCCCAAAAACACTTTGTTTTCCAATTGAGTTTACGCAATACGAATTTACTGTGACACATCTTAGAATCAATCTCCCTTAACTACTTGATATTGGCCATGAATACGTGAAATAAATAGGATCTCCATAGTCAATAATCATAGCAGGTAACAGGCACAAGACCATCCCACTAGCATTACAAAAAGATTGGCTCCTCAAAAAGAAAAAAGAAAAAAAGAAGATACATCAGATCTGGTTTGAAAACCCATTCCAAGTCTGATTGACAGATTCTAACAAGTCCAAGTAATTTGACTTGCAAAAACAGTTGGGTTTTTGCTTACAACGTGTCCAAAAAACCAAGTAACTGATCAAAAATAGTAACCAAAAGAAAAGGTCAGATTGCTTGTACATCTCTGTTTTTCTTGTATCTCCAAATATTTATGCTCCTTTAGTATTACTGACAGAGTAGTGGGGAGATATGAGGAACAGAACTCCATTGTTTTCCTGCTTGCTTTCAACACACTGCATTTTTAGAGGCTGAATTTGATGTTGAGGTACCTCCACTTCTTTTAGTGGAAATAAACTAAACAGCAGGCCGTATCTGATCAAAATTCTACAATAAAAAAGCATCATTACTTGCAAGTTCTCAACATATATAAGAACACTTATTTAAATTCAATACACTAATGCAATTAAAGGTAATTATATAAAAAAGTGAAATTAGTAACTTAAAAAATAAAATAAATTACATATACAACATGATAAATCATACGGAGAAGGGCCTAAAATGCCTCTCAACTATCAGATTTGGTCTAAAAATGCCCCTCATCCACCTATCGGGCCAAATATGCCCTCTGTTAATGTTTTTGGCTCACAAATGCCCTTTGAGTTAACGGAAGGACACGTGTCATTCTCTTATTGGTGCATTCAAAATATTTCATAATTAATTAAAAAGACACATTATTCATACCTGAAAAATAAATAAAAAATTTCTAAAATACTTACAAAAGTTTTTTACTAAAATAAGATTATTTTTTTCAGTTTTTAACTTTTGTAAGTATTTTAGAAAATTTTTATTTATTTTTCAGGTATGAATAATGTGTCTTTTTAATTAATTATGAAATATTTAGAATGTACCAATAAGAGGATGACACGTGTCTTTCCGTTAACTCAAAGGGCATTTGTGAGCCAAAAACATTAACAGAAGGGCATATTTGACCCAATAGGTGGATGGGGGCATTTTTAGACCAAACCTGATAGTTGAGGGGCATTTTAGGCCCTTTTCCGTAAATCATATTGCTATGTGAAAATTTATTTACATTCTATATCAGCGGCGCATGCTAAATTCTACGTGAGTTGTGTCCACATATTATTACAAGTTTGCATGTAAGTAAGTTACGGTTAGAGGTGGATCTAGCCTTATGATACCAATTTCAACTGAACACATAACTTTTGATGCGGGACATAAATTTATGTGTAAAAATTCTGTAAAAATATAATCAATAAGTAGTGGATATGAATCCAGTGTACTAAGCTCCTGCTATGCACTGGGTCCAAGCAAGGGTCGAACCACAAGGGTCTATTGTACACAGTCTTATCTTGTTGTTTCTATGGCTCGATCTTGTGACTTCCTGATCATATAGCAACAACTTTATCAGTTATGCCAAGACAGCTCCCGTTCAAGTAGATATGAACTCATAATTTAAAAATACAATAGCTTCAGTGATGATAATCTTAAAGGTTAAATTTATAGAGTTTAAAGATCCGCCTTTCAGTGGCAGATGCAGCGTATAACCTACGGGTTCAACTGAACCTATAACTTTCGACGCAGAGTAAAAATTTGTATGTAAAAATTCGTTAAAATTACAAAAATAGTAGATATGAACCCATAAATTTAAAAATACAATGGGTTCAATATTAAAAGCCTTAAAATTGAACACATAAAGTTTAAATTCTGGATCCGCCGTGCCGCCTTTGGTTAGAATCTAGAACTATGTTGGTTTTAAGGTTATTTTGTTTGTAATACTTTCAAAGTTTTTGCAGAGGTGTCTTTATTATTTTTATGAGTGCATATAAGTTAAATCATAAAAGAGTAGAATATGTAATTGGCAAAAAAAAAAAAAACTTACCATAGGGAGAAGAAAAGGGATATTCAAGAAAATCTTCAACGTGCCAACCAGGAAGAGTTTCAATCAAATACTCCGATATACTACTAGTTGAAACAGAACCCTCTTGAAAATTAGGTGTTGATTCTACAGTCGAACAACTGTTCAATATCCCAGAACTACTAGTACAAGATTTGTAATTTTCAGCATTACTTGCAGCAGATCGAGTAGGGGATGATGATGAAGAAGTTTGGTTATAAGCAGAGAGCTGCACTCCAATTATAAGAAACCTGTTATGTTTCTTGGTATGTTCATTTGCTTTGTGTATATGTATGTCACATTCTTTGCAAACAATTGCTCTGTCTTCTTTACAAAACAGTAATGCTCGTCTCTCCTGATCATCAAATTACCAATACAATACGTCAAATAGTTTTACGTAAAAAAAAAAAAAAGTTACTCTATCATGTGAGATACAAGATAATTAGAGATAATCGTTTATAAAAAGTAGAATTTATAACCTGAAAAATAGATGAATGACCTGTTACAACAGTTTTTTTTTTTTTTTTGGTTTCCCCCGGTGTCCGGGGGACACATTGGAGCCCGACTATATCCGGATTCGCGTCGTGTAGGGCCCCTTTCGGGGGGGTGGGGGGGGAAGCGCTCCCTACCAAGGATTTTTTCATACTCATGGCTCGAACCTAAGACCTTGTTGAGAACTCTTTACATTGTTAGTATATGAAAGTTAAATTTTTTAGTAAAGAATTTAACTTATAAACACTTATAAATATTGGAGCCCGACTATATTCGGATTCGCGCTGTGTATGACCCCTTTCGGGGGGGAAGCACTCCCTATCAATGATTCTTTTTCCATACCCAGGGCTCGAACCATGACCTTATTGAGAACTCTTTACGCTGTTAGTATATGAAAGTTAAATTTTTTAGTAAAGAATTTAACTTATATACACTTATTGAGTAATTAAAAACTATATCAGGTCATCATATTAATAAAAATGTGATTATAGCCTAGAAAATGAGCAAGTTACCAGTTATAAAAGGTCAAAGTACATTATTTGTGTAACAATTGTTTGCACTGTCATTGTATATACTTTAAATCCTAAGAAAAGAATTTAGCTTCTATACGTTGAATAAGTGAAATTTTTTTTACCTTTATTTGCAAATCGGGATATTCAAGGAATTAATTAAAATTTCCAGGATTATAATCCCAAATCTGATAGTATGTGATAGTTAATACCACCATATAAGTATAAAATTAATGTGTACCTTATTAACTAATACTCATAACCAAACGTAAGATAAATACAATCTCAAATTCTATTTCGAATCATAATTTTAATCTTGGTAAGCAAATGAACCCTTTAATTTTTTGTTAGTCAAGATTATTACTCTCTCCGATCGATTTTAATTGATTTTTTTGGCTTTTTTTTGTGTGTCCGGAAGACTTGATTTTTTTCAAATATCAAAAAGGATTTAACTTCTGTTTTACGAAGTTATCCTTAGAGTACAGAGTCTTGACGTATTTACTTATATTTTTAATGAATAAATTAAAGTTAATATGGTCCATTTCATTATTAATCAATATTAAAAAGTGGAATTTTTTTAAATGTATATTAAAACAAAAAAATCAATTTAAGTAGGCGGATGAGTGTATTATTTTGTACCTGACAAATGTCACAACGAGGAGAGTCTTTGAAAGAAGGATGAATTAAAGAAAAACGAAGATGTTTGCTAGCAAGCTTATTAGCATGGTGAACTTGATAATCACAACGTTCACAAAGTGTAGCTTCATCTGCTGAACAATAAACTGATGCCTCTTCTTTATCACAAACATCACATTGAATCTTCATTTTTTTATTTTTTTCTCAGTTTTCTTTGTACGATTTCCCTTAAACAGATATATGTATATATATAGATATATAGTAAGAATATAAATTGAAAGGGGACTAATTTTGGGAAAGAGACAAAAGTTTTATGGGCAGAAAGGGGTTGTAGGGGAGGGGGGCTCACAGCTAATGTCAGAGGAGTTCAGAAACTCTTTAAATCTTTCACTCACTGATTAATAAGAGAAACCTCTGGAAAAATAAACCATGGCTTCTGTCCAAATAAATGTAAAGACGTACAAAAGAAAGGAAACAAAATTGAAGATAATTTCTTCTCAAATATCTATGTTTTGGGGCCGAAAATTACCTTGGGAAAAATAAATATTACTACGTGAATCACAATATCAGTGATTCAAGGGGACGGAGAGATTGACGGGGATGTCACTCACCGTATAGGAGCGGGGTGGTTGAAGTGGAGGCTCGCATCGGGAGTCTTGTGTGACAAGAAAGTTCCACAGAAACTCAAGGGGAAGTTTTATAGAGCGGTGGTTAGACCCGCCATGTTGTATGGGGTGGAGTGCTGGCCTGTGAAGAACTCTCATGTCCAGAGAATGAGAGTTGCGGAGATGAGGATGCTCAGGTGGATGTGCGGGCTCACCAGATTAGATAAGATTAAGAATGAAGTTATTCGGGAGAAGGTGGGGGTGGCCCCGGTGGATGAGAAGATGCGAGAAGCGAGACTCAGGTGGTTTGGGCATGTGCGGAGGAGAAGCCCTGATGCACCGGTGAGGAGTTGTGAGCGACTGGCGGTGGTTGGCGCGAGTCGAGGCAGAGGGAGGCCTAAGAGGTATTGGGGTGAGGTGATTAGGCAGGATATGGCTAGAATGGGGATTTCCGAGGACATGACCCTTGATAGGAAAGTTTGGAGGTCTAGTATTAGGGTTGTAGGGTAGGGCCTTCTAGAATTCTTAGTACTTCTGTTAGGGGCTTAGTGGGGTTTGGTAGCGATCTCTATAGTTAATTAATGTATTGTATTGTGCCTCTTATGGTAGTAACCGATTGGTATTATTGCATGTCATTCTACTTTTGGTTTTATATTTAAATAATTATTTATTTGATTTATCCCGGATTTACTAACATTGTTTTGTTTTGTTTGTTGATTTTCTCTCTCTTTTTCTGAGCCGAGGGTCGGCCGGAAACAGCCTCTCTACCCTTTCGGGTAGGGGTAAGGCCTGTGTACGTATTACCCTCCCCAGACCCCACTTTGTGGGAACATACTGGGTAATTGTTGTTGTTGTTGTTTACGTGAATCACAATATAACAACAATAAATATTATATTGTTCTATCTTCACCGTTTCTTGAGCGACCGATCTATTTGAAATCTTTATAAGTTAGGGGCAAGTAAAGACAGACTCATAATTGTTATGTGACGGGGGCACATTATTCTGCTCAACCAGTATCCCCTAACAGCTTTTAATGTTCACGGTGCCAACTGCTTTAAATTAATCATTTTCAAGTTATATAAGTATATAATATATATATATATGAGAGAGGATTTCTCCAAAGTTTAGGGAGTCCGGTGACCCCTCACCCATCGTTTGGCCATAAGTTTTCCCAAATTAAATTTGGAATTTATTTTCAAATTTCATGTTTGGCCATAAATTTTGCTTATATTTTGGCCAAATCCCAAATCCCAAATTTCAAATCCAGAAAATCAGCTATTGAGTTGATTTTGGGCCAAATTTCTAAAACTTGAGAATTATGTACATATTATTCTAAAATAAAATTGAAAAATATCTTTTGAAATTGTATGTCCAAACACATTTTATCTTCAAATTGAACTTTACCTAAATTTAATTTTTCAAAATAAATTTGAAATTTACGATCAAACACTAGCTAAATTTTTTAGTACTGTTGTAATAGTCAGAATGTAATAAAGCTGATAGGAACATCACTTTATTTTATCTTTAACTCAGTATTTTCATACGTGAAAATGGGGGCATTGCTGCATGGGGTAGGAAAAAGTTGTTTTATCTCATTTATTGCTCTAGATCGGTACTCTCTTAAGCTTTGACATAATAAATTTACATTTAAAAGGTAGATCTAACAAAGGAATATGACTTTTTCCAAAAATATTTTTAAATATAACTTAGCATTTGACTATAGATTCCAAATTTATTTTGAAAAATTTAATTTTGGTGAAATTTGGTTTGAAGATAAAAATGTGTTTGGACATAAATTTTTAAAACATATTTTTCAACTTTATTTTAGAAAAATATATATATATAATTTTCAGGTAATGATTTTGGGATTTGCTATTGGCCAAAATATAAGCAAAAATTATGGTTAAATATAAAATTTAAAAATAAATTTTAAATTTATTTTAATAAAATTTATTATGGCGGCCTAAGTATATAATGGGACACAGAATATGTGTAAACGATAAAGTATGTCAGTTTATGGGCAAGCAAAGACGGTTGCTTTCACTTTAGTTTTTTTCTCTTTTCTTTTTCTTACAAAATTAAAAGGGGTGGGTACATGTTGGTTGGCTTTGACAGCTATTCTTTTAAAGTCACCTCTTACTAGGGTTACTTAGGCAAAGCCAAGATTTAAAATTATTGGTTTCGAGATTTTAGTATTTCTGTGTTATTGGATTTTAAGTAAAAATTTGTATCTATTCAATGAATTTTTATAAGAAATATATAGTTTGTACTAAAGATATAATATTTTAAAGCATTTTCTTAACTCTACAACTGCTTGAAAAGTGACCATTTATGGAATTGGTAACGAGAAAAGAATTTATTTATTTATTTATTTATCTATAATTAAAATTAAAATTAATATAAAATAATATTCCTCCGGTCCAAGATAAGTAATTTTTTGACATTTTTCTTGTGGTCCAAAATAAGTTATTTTTTCAAATTTTAAGAATAAATTAATTATCTTTTTGCTATATTGTCATTGGAGTAAATAGTCTTAGAATATGTGTTAGAGTGTATATATATATATATATATGGTTCGAAATAAGTGATTTTTTTGGATGCTTTCACACTAATTAAAAAATTTACCATTTAGCAATGAAATTGAAAAAATTTACCATATATATATATATATATATATATATAATGCAAGTAAATTTCTACCATAGGTAACTTCCATCAACTAAAAACAATAAAGCTGCCCAAAACATATCCTTGTTTATTTTAGAACTTCCAATCGTTGACCCTCTTACTAACGTGTAAATTTCATTTGCGTAATTACATCAATATTTAAGTATTACTACGAATAAAAGAAGTGGTATTTCATGAGCATAAATAGGGCATTGCAAGTTTACTTCAATTTTTCATCTAGAGAAAAAAAAGTACCTTGAGAAATACGGGGAGGGGTTAATTTTTATCAGCAATTGATGTATCATCCTCTATCTCTATATTAATTTCAGAGCTTCGTCCGAGTAGACTAGACTATAAGGGTCAGCGTCCAAGGACCTGCCAGACCGCTGGAACCTTCCCCTTCAGATAGAAGAAGATGCCGATATTGGCAGAGTATTGATGTCTACTTCGCCCAGAATACCCTCAATCGAAAGGTCAAGGAGATTATATAACCCCATAGTATGAAGAGCTGCTCGGGGGATCAGTCAATTCTTCTTCCATGAGGGACTTCAATGAAGCAAGATTTTTTGATTTTCCGTTCATCGTATCGACCGACTCAGACGCCGTACCTGTCCCCGATGAAAGTCAGGATGAAACCTGCTTTCATTCAAAACCAAGTACTCGTTCCGGTTCATAATAAGTGATTAATTTACTTTGGACTAACTTATTAAGAAAATACTAAATTCTAGACGAAAGCAGTTAGTGTGACTAAATTACCCTTCAGTAAATATTATATTATTATATTATAGTAGAACTTACTTTTCTTCTTAAATGTGATGAGTAAATAACTTTTTAAGAATAAATATATAAGAATAATTTTAAAAAAATGAATTTTTTCTTTATCACGTAAATAAACATTTATCTTTTATGAAAATAAAAAAGTAAATTATATTGCTGAACGGAGGGAGTAAAAGAGATGGCTGGCGCGTTGGAGCTAGGCATGTCTTTTCTTATTTCAGGATTCAAAATAAAGAATGTCAAAGGGATATTAAATACTACTAATTGTATTGATTGTTGTGCCAATACCACTAAATCAAGCTTTTGAAAATAATGGCCGACATTAATTTGGCCAATGAAAATTTGAGCACGAGATAGTTAACAGAGGCGAATTTAAGCGCAGATTATTGCAATTTGCACAACGTCAAATGCCGTAACATTAATTATCATGTTCATTTCAAACTTTAGAAAATGGCAACTATTTAGTGTTAACTTTTCGTGAAAAAATAGAAATTGAGAGCAATTAGTAGTCAGTCCCACACTACTTGGTATGGCAAACGGGTTATAGGCAAGGCTAGTGGTGGGCACATATAAGTTCGAATCGAAAAAATCGATCGAATTAAGTTTTTATTTTTTTATTTTGGTTATTCGGTATTTTCGATCGATTCAATTAAAAAAATTTAAAATTTAGTTTTTCAGATCGATCATTAATTTGATTAATTTTTTTTGGTTAACCGAAAAATTAAATTATTAGTACATGGATTCTTTAAACTATATACTTATATAGGCTAAGGCCCGATTTTAAGTTCCATAAAAATCAGCCCAGTTTTAATACACTCCTTTGTTTGACTCGAAAGATAACAATTACTTTGCAAGTGAATACAATCAAAATAAATCAACGATAAATCGTAATCGAAGATAATAAGACCTAGAAATCTGTATTATGTTTCTTATTGCTTTTGATGGATTGGAAGTTCGAGAGAAGAAAAGATAGAGAGCTTATTTCAGAAGAGATCAGATGCCTTTATAACATTTGGATCCTCCATTATATAGTAGGTGAACCCACTTGAAATATTAAAATAATTACAGAGATAGGTCACGTACTTTCGAGGGGACGACGAGACCTAGAGACACATTTTACCTCGACGCTCTTAGGTCGTACCCTCATTTTGGCTATTACTTAGTCATGGGTCGTTACTACCGTAGTGGTCATAGTTTGACCCCATACAGTTAATCCTTCCGTTCGTCGGTGACGTAACGAAGTGCGTCTCCAATGGACGGAACCATGAACCTTGTTTTGGGATAATTCGACTATGCCCGGGGACGACGACGTGGAGAGGTGATCATTTGAATTCATTGAAACATTGGCGCGCAATCCTTCCCTAAAATGACATCATTATACGCATGCGTCATCATCATGCGTATTTCCGAGGAAGTACAAAAGGTGTTCTGATGCTCGGTTTTTCGCGCATGTATGGACCTTGCCTCTTCGATTTCAACGCCACCCAACCCTATAAATAGGGAAAGGGTTTAACTTAATCCAGCTTTAGATCAACTGCAAATGTTTTCTGACTATCTAAGAAAATACTTCCCTTCTCCGAGAAACCACCACTTCTCTAAAAGTACACTTGTGGTTGTGTCGTATACCGCTCTTTAAACGGAAATCATGATAATACCTACATATTACTGCTCAAAGGAGCAGTAACGATGTTCAAATGAGATCGCCTCAAATTAGATATAATCTTTGATTTTTATCATGCTATTCTAGTATATGTATACAAAATATATTGGGATTATGAGAAAAATTATTTTATTTAGAGTGTTATTTATTCTGATAAGAAACCGCTCATCATCTTTGATAAGGAACGTTAAAATTCTTCATAATGGATTTTCCATATAATTAATTTAAATTAATCGAATCACTAGATTCTAAATATGGGAGTTGTAAAACAAAAAAGTAAAATAAAAAAAGAAGAAGTAAACACAATCATTGTGTACTACTGTACTATAATAGCTTAGTTCTGCTGGAGCTGTCGCTTAAGTCGGATGAAGTTATAGTGCCTAACGGCCCTTTTAACTTGATGAAGAGAGACAAATACAACGATTATGACAAAGAATTGAAAATGCTACCTATATCTTCAAATAAATAATTAAAAGAGACATACTTTTGGATTATTTATAAATAACTAAATAAGACATTGTCCTTTTTTATTTTCTAGAAACTCATTCTCGCTCATTACCACTCTATCAGTTTTGTTATAATTATTACTTCCTCCGTTCACTTTTACTTAGCAGATATATTAAAAATATATTTTTATTTTTATTTGTCACTATACGCATATCATGAGAAGATAATTTTTTTTTCTTTTCCTGTTATATCCACAATATTTATTAGTCATTCAAATTATTTTCTCAAATCAAATAAAATATGAGTCAATTAATATGAGTATCATATTAATTATGCGCTTCATTATTATTTCTTAAGGGGAGTAAAAAGTCAAAACGTGTCAAATAAAAGTGAACGGAGAGAGGATCTTCCACATGAATCAACAAACTAATGTCTAACCTCATATTTTTTTCATCTTCATATAATTTATATTAATTAGTGTAAATAATATGATTAGGATGAGCCCTTTTGGATTAGCTGATTTGAAGTAACTGATAAGTATTAGGTGCTGAAAAGAACTTTTAAGTGTTGAAACTCATTTAATAAATAAGCAGTTACGTAGGTAGGTACAAGTACTGAAATTGATAATAAGTTGATGCGATATTTGATAAAAAAAATGCTGATAAGCTCTTATTCTGTTAAAATGACTTAAATAACCGTAGAACTGTTTACACTTATAAGGGTGTAACTTCTTCAAAATTTTATATTCCAGTTCGATTCAAATACAAAATATTCTACTTGTCAATTTATTTTAAATACAAGTGTTCTTAGATAAGATAATTTTTCTGAATAAAATTTATTTTATTTAGTATAAAATCATAAGTTATAATAATTGATAAAAGTTTCACAGTAAAGCATAAACCTAAATAAGATAAAATATTTGAAAAAAATAAATATTGTCTTCATCACCACAACACTGAGAAGCAATACACCAAAAATTTGATATGTTCTCATTTATTACATACATTTCAAAAATTAATACACAATCACATAAATATAAATATGCAAAGGAATAGAGAATTTGCTTATTTTAAATAGTCAATGAGAATTGCAGACTTGAAGAGAAGGGGGGTAGGAGAGAAGGAGGGGGGTTTAGGTTGAATACTTAAGGCACTGCGTATCAACACATGAGTTTTGTGCTAAAAAGGAACATT
Organism: Nicotiana noctiflora; assembly: GCA_032618575.1. Lineage (NCBI taxonomy): Eukaryota > Viridiplantae > Streptophyta > Magnoliopsida > Solanales > Solanaceae > Nicotiana > Nicotiana noctiflora. The sequence continues at coordinate 147,058 of JASVEL010010136.1, forward strand.
TTAAGGATAAAATAGTAAAAATTTCGGTCAAACTTAAAGTGCTTATAAGCTAAAAATTCAAAAGCCGAGGGTGACCAACTTATGGCTTTAGGCTTAAGCACCTGGCTTATAAGCACTTTTAACTTTAATTTACCAAACGCGTAGATAAACCAAAAAAAACTTATAAGCTAGTTTGACCAGCCTGTAAACTTAGCCAAATAATGTTGGTTTTCCTCCTCAAAATAGTCAAAAGAATGTATCAGTTATGTTTGACCAAAAAGATGTTAAGCCCTTTGATTAAACCAATTTTATGATAAAAAGAGGGGTGAATCTTAGTTAAGAATAATAAAATATAGACCAAATGATATATTAAGTAGATAAGATGAATGAAGTTAGCTAATATATTTGAATTGAATAAATACTCATAAATACAATAACGTAAGTGTGCATCAATCTAAGTAAATGCGATCGGCGTAATCAAAAGAAGTTGCTACCTAATTATTGAGATCTTTCGAAAAGCCTTTTTCCAAGATAACAATGTGAAAAAGAAAAAGATATGAGATGATTGAGGAATCTTTGGATCTTATCAATATAGAACAACGATGTATCCTTGATTTAAGCTATCAATGAATAACGATGTATACTAAAGTATATATCCTTTAGTATATACTCTCAGATGAATCTTTTACAAAGTGTTCTTTTGTCTCTTCTTCGGATCCCCTTTTCTTCGTTAAATCTTCCTTTTATAAGTGACAATTTTCCAAAAACCCTTAAAAAGTACAACACAAAGAATATTCGAAAAGCATATTCTTACCGTCTTCTCCTAAGCTTAATCTATCAGTAACATTGTTTCGACTGACCACTTTTGGTCATCGTCCTTTGTCACGATGACCATCAGACGTTGTGTTATAATAACCTCATTCCTCGTGTTACTTGGCTATTGTCGTGGTTGTCAAATTTGGACTCATACATGTTATAAGTTCATGAATCACGATTCTCTGATTGGTCGATCCCCTGTTCTTAACATTCTTAAACCCCACTTTATCTTTTTCACACTTAAAGGTATAATATAGCGCGCGGTTAATATATTATTGAAAATCATAAACCAATTAATAAGAAAAAATATAGCTAAACAACTTTTTTTCTTTTATCTATCTGAATCTTGATTAACCAAATTATTGAAATTTATGCAAGGTAGTCAAAATATCACAAATTTAAGAGGAAAAAAAATACTACGTGCTCTATTTTTTTCTACCTTGCTTGTTGCTCCAGAGTTCATAATTTTTTTATTATTATTTATCATTCGGTATTCGGTATTCGGTATCTACAGTTACATTGTATCGCTTAGGATTCTATTCGGAAAAAGTGCTCTATATCAAAGATTTTTTTATATAGAGTTCGAGCTCGGAATTTCCTATTAAGAGAAGAACAATCTAATCTATTACACTACATCCTTACGTGATTTTTTTAATAATTCTCCTCACAGGCGATAATTTGATATTGTTAGCCCCCATTACTGCTTTAGCTTATTAAATCTTTATAGCAGTCAATTATAGGCCATGACATAAGTGGGTGGAAATGTTAGGAAAAGAAAAGTTCAATATTCTCACAGAGAGTTGTGCTTTTGTTAGAATAGGAAGAAAAAAAAAAAGAGCACTTGGTATGGGATTAGAGGAGTAATTATACTTTTCAATTCTCAAGGGGAGGTGAAAATTGATGGTAATTAGTGTAATTACAAGGTTGCCTTTTAATTTCATTCCTTTTATTTTTATTTTTATTTATTTTCTTGATAATTTTTTTATTTCTATTATTTTAATTTTTAATTTTAATTTTACCTTTTAATTTCTTTTAAAATTTTAAATATTTTTTTTGTACATTATTTATCTTTTATTTATGTATCTTCACTTCTTGTGATTCCGTAATTGCTTATATTTTATATTTTATTGTTCTATATTTTGAAACTACACCTCAAAATGGAAATAATGAGTCATTAATAACTTGGCATATAATGAATGATGCAATAAAAGTTGAATTCCATAATGAATGATGCAAACTATTGTTTATTTTGAAGTTGTGTTATATTCATGATTCTAATTTACTTGTTTTAGTAGTATTGACTCACATTGCCTGTTGTTCTTTTTTTTTTTTTGTTAGAATTCATATATTAGTTTTGCCAAATATTTGAATAATATTATGACATTATATTTATAAATATAATTTATTTGTCAATCACGAATTCCATGATATTCTTACAAAACGTATATTTTTTGTTTTGCAAGTATCTAGACTAAATATAATTATTTTAAAAAATATATAAAAATATTTTAAAATATTAGTTATAAATATATGATTACTTATTAATGTATATTCACGAAAAAATATACATCTTAAATATCAAATATAATATCATTTATACTTATAAAAATTTATAGGCATATATTTATTATATTAACTTTTAAGTTTTGATAATTACTTAATTTAAAATTTAATATAATAGTATAGTTACACTCGTGCAACAAAATAGTAAATTTTTTATTATATTATAATTACATTATAACAAACAAATATATCGTTATAATTATACAATTATCTAATTATTACTTTAGTAATTACACCAATTTCAATTACACAATAACTTTCCAAACCGATGCTAAATGACAAATAACACTTTTTCAGAATTGGGATATGGATGAGATCTTTAGAACATCTTAGAAAGGTAGACTAGAATATTTAAGAATTGTAGGTCTCGTTGATTGGATAAGAACTGAGAAGATAAGGAACAAAAAAAATCATAAAATATTATTATTAAATAAAATTATTGATAGTGCATATGGCGTTATTCAAAAATAAATAGTCTCTATTACGTACTTCCTTCGGTCCAAATAAGTGATTTTTTTGTCTTTTTTAGGGTCCAAACTTTTTTCCAGATTTCAAGAACGATTTTTTTCCTATATTGTCTTTGAAGTAAATAGTGTTAAAGTATTTGTTAGGAGTATTTATGTGAATAGATAGTAAATATTAATATGATAAATTTATTGCTAATTAATGTTAAAAGGTGAATTTTTTAATCCGTATGAAAACTGTTAAAAAATCACTTTGGATCGGAGGGAGTGTTGTAGATGTCTTTTTTTGATTTCGTATCTGATATTCCGTGCTCGCATTGAAATCCTGCATAAGGCCCCATTGGGGATAAAGCATTCTCTATCAAAACCTTTTCTATGCCTAAAATCTCTGACCGAAGGAATTACGACTTCATTCGTTGCACCATATTCTTTATTAGTATGTATTGTATATGTCGTTAAATGGTTTAGAGTCCCATCTTCTGATGCTTTCTCACATGGAACTGGATTTTGAGGATTAAAAAGTGATGACTAATGGGCCATATGCATTGTACTAGAAAGTTCAAACCATATGTTTTTGCTCATCTTTTTTCTAGTTTCTTTTACACTTATTTTTCCTCATATTTTCTTAAATCAAAAAAAATATGGAGGTTGACGAAAATAGACCACTCATTGTCATGAAGGGACCATATTGTGCTATAGAAAAGCACTTACAACAACAATAAGCAATAACAAATCTAGTTTGATCTCGATATACAAATTTTATCCCTCCCTAATATAGATAAAAAAACACTTAAGAAAATATTTAAACCTTATTTGTTTGCACTTGTAAAAATTTGAATGTGAATTATCTAATCTTAGCTTATTAACTGTAGGTGGCTTTTTCTTTGACAGCCACTTATTAGTTTCTAGTAAGTTTGGATCATTCAAATTTTATGCTAAATAAATATGTTTTTTTTTTCATAACCACTTACTAATTTTTAATTATTCAAATCTTATACATAATTTTAAAGTTATTAAGACGTTCCCTTAAATTTTCGTGTAAATATATTTTTATTATTGGTCTATTTAATCACGAGACAACAATAAACACCAACTACCTCCATCATCAGCCGACTTCCACAACCTTTTATTTTTTTCAACTTCCTCCAGCAGCGGCCTTCAACCACAATCGTCAACTTTATCATTCACTACTAAAAATTCGGTAATAGTCTAATAAAAAAATCGATCAAATTTGATTGGTCAATTAAATTAAAAAATATATTTAAAAAAATTTATCAAATTTGGTCGATATTTTAATTATGTAATCAAAGATTCACCATCTAGGAATCGAACCGGGATATGTAAAATGGTAGGATATCATTCTACTACTAGACCATTGATGTATTTTATTTTAATATTATCTTTTATTTATTTATTTATTATTTATTTATTGATACTCTTTAATCGTATTTTCGCACGAAAATAACCGACCAAAGTTTGTCGGTTTTATTAAAAAATAAAATTACCGACCAAAATAGGTCGATTTTTTAAAATGACCTACCGAATTAACCAGCCGATTTTTGTTGATTTTCAATATTAATTTTTATTTATTTAATGAAAAAAATACCTTAAACCACCCTTAAACTTGGCTCAGATTATTAGTATCCTTCCCCGAATTATGCCCGTCTTGATTACCCCCTTCAACTTGGCCTTTTGAGGGTCATTACCCCCTAGATACTGATGTAACAAAAAGTGTGGGTGCATTCGCCTGCCACGTGAATATTTCTGTCTATGTGGCATTTTTTTGAAAAATAAAATATTTTTTTTACCTTTTTAATAATATTACTTTTTTAGATATTTTTTTTTGAATAAAATTATAGTAAAACTTGGATATAACTACATTATTTAGGCTTATTGTTTATTTGGCCAAAAATAATAAAGTTGTAGTTAATCTTCTTTTGAATTTGACCTGAAAATAAAGATTTATACAATTAAAATAAACGGTCAAGACATCTAAAAGGTTATAAAAAATACATAGTTGAAATAAATAGTCATTGTATCAAAAGAAAAAATAAAAAAAGTGTACAATTACACTTGTAATTTCTTGCAATTGTACACTCTTTTTATTTCTTCTTTTGATGCAACGAGTATTTATTTCAATCGTGTATTTTTACCTTTTTAGGTAAAATTTGTATTAAAAAAAAATAGAGCACAGTAATTTAGAGCTATATAAAAATTATAGCCAAAATAGTTCATTTCAAACTATATATTTTTTATAATTTTTAGATGCCTTGACTATTATTCAATTGGATAAATCTTTATTTTCAGGCTATATTTAAAAAAAGATTAACTAAAACTTTATTATTTTTGGCCAAATAAAAATATTTAATCTAAATAATGTACTTCTATCCAAATTTTATTATAAATTGTATTCAATTTTTTTTAATCTAAAACGTAATATTCTTAAAAAGGTAAAAATATTTTACTTTAAAAAAAAAGAGTCACATAAACATAAAAATCCGCGTTGCAAGTGAGTGCACTCACACTTTTTGTCACATCAACATCTAGAGGGGTAATGACTCTCAAAAGGTTAAGTTGAAGGGGTAATTAAGATCGGACATAGTTCGGGGAGGATATTCATAATTTGAGCCAAGTTTATGGGTGATTTAATGTATTTTGCCCATTTTAATTAAAAAAGCGACCAAGATTGATCGGTTTTTTGAAAAATAAATTTTACGGGACTCAAAAATAGTTTCCATACATTCTTGCGCCAAAAAAACCAATAAAGTTGGTCGGTTTCATAAAACAAAATTAAAAAATAAATTATTTTAAACCGACCAATTTTTTAAACCACCGCTAATTACTAATTATCAATCACCTCTACCACTAATCCGATTGCACAGCCACCCGACTAACCACGCTCATTGCTAGCCATCAGCATTAGCCAACAGACACATTCGCTTCTACCAATACCATCTTATAACAACCATATATCCGATCACCACTGTCGCCAGTTGCATTGCCGCTAATTTGTAGGGTGTGGTTCATCAAAGAATTTTTTTATACACCATGTGAATTAAAAAGAAATTCAAACAAACTTGGACACACTTGAAGAAAAGGTATTTTATGATGTATTCATCTGTATTTATATATATATATATGTAACAGTTGAGTTCTCTATTCAAAAAGGATATTCAATGTATTTTTGTACTTATATAAATTAATAATATTGATATATCAGTTGTATTCTGATGTATACTTATTGTCACACCTCTTTTTTACGCACCCGCAAGGATGCAAAGAGTTTTTCCAATTAAAGGACAATCGAGATGGGATTTATTTTAATTATTTCAGAGTCGCCACTTGGGAGATTTATGGTGTCCCAAGTCACCGGTTAAATCCCGAATCGAGGAAAAGAATGACTCTATTTAACGGTCCGCGAACCGGAAATCTGGATAATGAATTCTATTAACCCGGGAGAAGGTATTAGGCATTCCCGAATTCCGTGGTTCTAGCACGGTCGCTCAACTGTCGTGTTTGGCTTATCTATCCTGCTTTTTACAATTATGTACTTAGTGCAAGTTAATACCCTTTTACCGCTTTCATTATTGGTTGTGATTTACGAAAGAGAAAGTTGCTTAAAAATATGCTTTCGAATCACGTCACATGAAATGCACCTGGATCCTCAACATATTCTTATTCAACATTTCGGGGTTTGGATTTGGGTCACATGAAATGCACACCCGTATTTAAAAAAGTAAAGCTAAAATATGCGCCCGGATCGACTACTTATTTACACTGTGGTGAAGGGCGTGGCGTTCGTTAAGAAACGACGCGTCTCAAAATCTAAGTATTTTATATGTACATCTGTGCTATTAATGTAACTATTGGGCGAGGAGCACCTTTGATTTGAACCTAAAGCTAACTACATCCCGCTGTATTTTACTTAAGAGTTGATTCCAAATTATTTAAAACTTGCTACGAACCACACCACATGAAATGCGCCTGTGGTTCCCGACACGCTTTGTTTACTCTTGCCCAAAATTGGGGTCGGGTCACATGAAATGCGCCCCCGACTCTTTTTAATTTAATTACGTCATTCCGGTGAGTACCAACTCCCTAGCTAATCTTGCTTGTAACATAAGGTCTATCATTTAACAGGTTTGGAGATTACACACATGAGTAGGGAAGTTTGAACGGAGATACAACAGACTAATTCGGGTTTACGTGCATATCTAATGAGAGTGTATCTTTGGTCTAGCTACATTTTCCGTAACAAAACTAGCAATACAAATTTAATTAGACAGTAACAGAACGTAATCAAGCATAGACTTTGGACGACTACATGATTCAACAGACTTCAAACATAAACTTCAGGCTTCATTCTTTTTGGACCAAGGAATTACAATAACAGAGATGTGTACCTGGGATGCGAAAGAACAAGGAAGAGTGAGCAATAGCAGTGCAGCAACAGTAACAGGAACAGTAGCAGCAACAGTAAACCAGTGACAACCAATAGTCCAGCAATCAGATAGATCAACAGCCAATAACAAACAATGGCAGCAATCCAATGGCAATTACAGCCAAGTAACACAGCAACAAACAACCAAGAAGAACAATACTGGACCAGCCTCAACAACCAATGGCATGCAATCAAATAGACCAATAGCAACAACAACCAGTAACAACCAATGGACCAGCAGTCACTTAGACCAACAACCAGTGATAAACTGGATTGACAGCCACCAAAACCAGCCAGGCAGCACCACTATAGACACAAACAACAACCAGCAGCAACAACCAACAGACCAGCCAGCACAACAATGAAACAAACAGCAACAACCAACCCAGACAGCAACCAAATGGACCAACCAGCAATACAAACGACCAAGAGAACAACAAAAGAGTGGCAGTGGACCCACAGTAGCAACACTGGACAAAAGAAGAACCAGCACTGGACCAAACAATGTGCACAGCAACAACAACTAGTGGCAGCACTCAACTACACCAACAGCAAACACTAGAACACAGCAGCAATAATCAATCGACCAGCAGCAGCATACACTCAACACAGCTAAAACAAAGGCCCAGCACTACCAACAACACAAGAACAACAACAAACCAGCGACCAAATCTCAGACACTGGATCCAAACACACGAAACAGTCCAGAAGCCAATGAAACAGTAGCTTCTTTTTGTATCTTTGTATCTGTTTTTCTCCCTAGTTATGACTGTGATTTTGCTCTCCAGGTGCTCTGCTTATCACACTCTCCGGTATCCCCTAATGTCTTTATGTCTCTATATCTTATAGCTGACCAGCAGCCCCTAGGGTTACCCCCTACCCTGACTCCCCAACCCATCATATTCCCTGCAAACCCACTATCTACTGTCCAAAGTATGGACTCAGCATTAAACAATGCTGGTGGCAGTGTTCAGTGGGATGCCCTGCTGTGCTCAGTTCCACTAGCCCTTGTATGGGTGTGTGATTAAACAATTAACCTATTAACTACAACCAATTATCCCCTTTTAATCTGAATCAAACAGTAACAAGCCCTACACCAATGAATTGCATCAGGCAGATTCAGGGATCAAGGAACTAATCAAAAATATGAATTAATTGTTTGACGACTTTAATCACATTGAACCTATGATTCGTTTTAACTACTGAAAACAGAGGGAATTGGCCAAATAAAAAGGCCTCAAATGAGAAGAACAGACCAACGGGTATGAGAAATTAAAAGCATGAGAAACTGAAACAATGAATAAAACAAACACACATACTCACACAATCGAATTAAAACGACCAAAGAATGAATGAATACCTCATAAGAAAACCGTCGACCCAAGCTTTGAACCAAAATGTGGAATTATTGAAGCCAAACGGGCTTTAATCAAGATGTTCTCGATTGAGAACACCTAGACTAAAGTCCCTTGGACTTCAATTATGGCTAACCCGGCTTGAATTGAGTTTCTTCAAAAATTAGGGTTCTTGGGCTCGGATTTGGGGCTTTTGCATTTTTGGTTAGATTCGAAGCAAACCAATGTCGTTGGGAGTGTGGGGGAGGTGTGAGGAGACTGTGGTGTGAATTTGGGGTGATTTGGCATTGGTTCGAGTTTGACTCGAACCTTCAAATGAAGATTCGAGGAGCTCCGGCATGATTCGAGGTTAGTGGAGGCTGGGTTCGTGATGGGGGAGGTGAGGGGAAGGTTTTGGCATTGGTTTGGTGGTGATTGGCCTACCGGAACCGCCGTGAGGCGATTTCCGGCGGGCGGTGTGCGGCGGAGGCACGGCGGGGATTAATCGTCTCTGTGAGAGAGACGATGGGAGAGGGGGGGTCTGGCTTGGGGGGCGGGGTAAGGAATGAGCCTTATATATGATTTGAGAAGTTAAATCCTGATCGTTGGATCAAACTTGATCAACGATCAGGATCTTCTCACTTAAACCAAACGGTGTCGTTTGGTCAAGTCATAAGCTGAATGTATTTGGGGATTTATGGATTAATCTGGGCCGTTGGATTATAAAATCCAACGGTCCAGATCGAGCGTTACACAGGCTGGACGGGTATTTGGGCTGGGTATTGAGGTGATTCATTTGGGCCTGTTTGTTTAGACTAAGACACGGCCCAATTTGATCTCATTACTACACATATATATATGTGCATGTATATATATATATATATATGCATACAATTATCCCACACAATTATATATCACCAAAAAATGTAAATCACATGACTTCGATATCAAACACTAAAAATGCAAGACTTAGCATATATATTTTTTTTGTATTTTTAATTTAAATAAATAAACGTGCACACAAAAGATAAAATAACACAAAATCACAAAAATCATACCCAACACGAAACTATTTTTATTTTTGAATTTTCTGGGAGTACTTCTCAAGTAAGGCAAAAATCACGTGCTCACAGCTGCCCTCCTCTTTGCGCGTAAACACGCAGAGTTTTCGCGCAAAGATAAATGAGCGGATATAAGCGATTTTTGCCCATTCGAACACTCCGTATGAAGCATTTTGGAAAAGTTTTGACCGAACCTTGCTTCAAAGGTCTCCTACATATCCTTGGCTAAAAGGGAATCAGGTCAATGTAGTTCGGGAAGTTCTGGTAGCTGGGACTACCATGCCTGTTGCGATCTCGCTGTTACTGCTGTTGCCGCTGTTACTGCTGTTACCACTGCTTAGCTGATTTCCTTGTTACACCGCGCTAAGCAACAAAACAAGAAGCTAGACTAAGTTACACTACTACAAGTTCTTATCTATCCTTTTTAACTTGATCTTGCCGCGCTCCTTGCCATCTTGTCTGACTTGGCGTTCCTTCTGATGCTTCTTCTCTTCTTATGAACTTGGATTCATGCCGGGGATTTCACGTTACATTCTACCGCTTTCCTCTACCAAATTAAACAGATCGCCACTCCATTCTCCAGGCGGGCTCCCGACTTCAACTACTACTTCAAAATTAAATCGCCACTCCATTCTTCAGGCGGGCTTCCTGACTTCAACTACAACTTCAACATTAAATCGCCACTCCATTCTTCAGGCGGCTTCCTGACTTCAACTATTTCAAAATTAAATCGCCGCTCCATTCTCCAGGCGGGCTTCCCGACTTCAACTACTACTTCGAAATTAAATCGCCACTCCATTCTCCGGGCGGGCTCCCCGACTTCAACTACAACTTCAAAGTTAAATCGCCACTCCATTCTCCAGGGCGGGCTCCCCGACTTCAACTACAACTTCAAAATTAAATCGCCACTCCATTCTCCAGAGGCGGGCTTCCTGACTTCAACTACAACTTCAAAATTTAAATCGCCACTCCATTCTCCAGAGGCGGGCTTCCCGACTTCAACTACAACTTCAAAATTAAATCGCCACTCCATTCTCCAGGCGGGCTCCCCGACTTCAACTATAACTTCAAAATTAAATCGCCACTCCATTCTCCAGGCGGCTCCCCGACTTCAACTACTACTTCAAAATTAAATCGCCACTCCATTCTCCAGGCGTGCTCCCTGACTTCAACTATAACTTCAAAATAAATTGCCACTCCATTCTTCAAGCGGGCTCCCCGACTTCCACTACTACTTCAAAATTAAATCGCCACTCCATTCTCCGGGCGGGCTCCCTGACTTCAACTATAACTTCAAAATAAATTGCCACTCCATTCTTCAGGCGTGGCTCCCCGACTTCCACTACAACTTCAAAATTAAATCGCCACTCCATTCTCCGAGCGGGCTCCCGACTTCAACTACTACTTCACTGATTTCCTATCTTGATTACCTTCCTTTGCCTCTTGTACCCTATCCTTGTTCCTGCATTACCTCTCGGACCACCTTCTCTTCTGAATTATCCTGTCTTGGAATTGCTTTCCCCGGTCGTATTACTTTTCTTCTGGCTGCTGGGGATATTTTTGGAACTGTTTACTCGCCTGCTGGGGGGTGATGCTGCTGAGGAAGTATTCTTTGTTTCCTTCACCCCTCATTCTCTTCCTTCTTCCCCTACCTCTTCTGGGACTCACGCTTTTGTTTCCTTGATCAAATTATAGGATGTAATACTGCGTTGTCGGGCCTCTTTCAAAACTATTCTGCTCGAAACTAGTATTTCCCAAAATCTTACGTTGCTTTCTATCTTTATCCACTGGGTATTTGCTTTCAAGAAAATTTTCGCAACAGGAGAAAATTTTCTACCCCGGTTTGATAAACTTCTAGGTGGCATGCTTTTATGCCAACAAACCCTCTTTTCCTGCTTTAAATCAAAGAAAAATTGTTAGTTTCAAAACACCGTGAGTGGTTATGCCGCTCTTGGGGACAATTTTTCTTTTCTCTTTTAGCTGATTTGCCTTCCTCGAACTTTGAGGACGACGTTGACGCTTGCTTGGGAAGATGCTTTTTCCACGAACGACCTCTCATCTTTCCTTTTATTCCACTCTTTGGTTTGGTCCGACTCTTTTAGCCGGTGATCTGTTGCGTGAAATCATCTTTCGGACATGCCACATGTGTCCATCATACTCCATAATTCTTGCGAACCTTCCACTCAGCCTGTCATCCCAATCTCACTATCGTAACGACTTTTGTCTCATTGCCTTGTTCCATGCCTATCCACTTTCAATATACTGCTTTGGGAGACTTGGTAGTAAGCTTTGAAAAATCAATTTTCGAAAATGAAAGAAAGGAAAAGAATACTGACCGCAAATGACAAAAGAAGAGAAAAACTTTTCTGAACTCAAAAATAGGAAAACTTATCTGAATGTGTGCCTGATCCAATGTTATGCCGCGCCTTTGAGATTAAACTACCCAGTCTATTCATGTCAATCACTTTCTGATACCGCGTCCTGCTAGAGGTAAACGGGTGTCCCAACCTTGTCTCATGCCGATATCTTGTACCCATCTCATCCTGTCACCTCATAGTGCCCTTCAAAGGGTTTTCACTAATGAGATTCTCTCATTTCTCTCTATCTCCCGTCGCCTTAAGGTGCCCGTAAAGGTTTTCACCGTAAGACTCTCTCATTTTACTTCTCTCGACTTCCTTCGCCTTAAGGTGCCCGCGAGGGTTTTCACCGTTAAGCCTCTCTCATTTATGCTTTCTTTCCTTGCGGCGGGGTGTCACCCCTGAGATTCTCTCTAGAGCGTTATCCCCTTTCGGCTTGTGCATCCTGAATTCAATCGAGGGTCTGGATGTCACTCTTGGCTTTCATTCACATGCCTTGGCACTTCTCAAATACTGATCGAGAGGTCTTTCTGGTTCTTGATATGGTTTCTGCGCGTGAGGCTCAAGAAAAGGGTTTAGCCTCAACGGTTAGCTTATTACAACTTTCGGAATCCACACTATCTTTCCAACGAAACAATGACTTCTGCCCCAGTTTTGTTGCTTGGGGGATTTTTGATTTTTATTTTATTATGACCGAGCCGTGTGGCGCCTACGTATCCTTCTTGAGGAATCAGGTCGAACGTAGTTCACTTTTTCTTGTATTACTTCTTTGTTTCTTTTCTATTCTGTTACACATCTTCCTCGATGATTCCGAAAGAGGGTATATGAAAGAATAATTAAGGCTCAAATGGGGAAACAAAGGTTAAAGTGTTTGGGTAGTAGAAAAATTGCCTCTGTCATTTCATTCTCCGAAAAATGCCAAATACACACAAACGAAACCAAACGTTGACAAATGCATTAAAGAATTACACATAATATCTCTTAACCGCATCAGAATTGATAGCCATATCGGTGCATCTTCCCTCGACATCAGTCAGACATAGAGCGCCGTTGGATAATACTCTAGTCACCACAAAAGGTCCCTGCCAATTTGGAGCGAACTTGCCTTTCGCTTCGGCCTGATGGGGTAGAACTCTCTTCAGCACATGCTGTCCCACTTCAAATCTCCTGGGACGTACCTTCTTGTTATATGCTCTCGCCATTCTCTTTTGATACAATTGGCCGTGACATACTGCTGTCAATCTCTTTTCATCAATCAAGCTCAATTGCTCTAATCGGGTTTTGACCCACTCGTCGTCATCAATCTCAGCTTCAGCGACGATTCGGAGGGATGGAATCTCAACTTCTGCGGGTATTACTGCTTCGGTCCCGTATACCAACAAGTAAGGAGTTGCACCTACCGAAGTCCGGACGGTAGTGCGATAACCCAACAGCGCAAATGGTAACTTTTCATGCCATTGCCTAGATCCTTCTACCATTTTCCTCAATATCTTCTTTATGTTCTTGTTTGCTGCCTCGACCGCACCATTTGCTTTTGGGCGATACGGCGTGGAATTTCGGTGTGTAATCTTGAACCGTTGACATACCTCTTTCATCAATCCACTGTTAAGATTTGCACCGTTATCTGTAATGATCATCTTTGGAATTCCAAACCTACAAATGATGCGGGAGTGTACGAAGTCCACTACCGCCTTCTTCGTCACTGATTTGAATGTTTTGGCCTCCACCCACTTGGTAAAATAATCAATCGTTACTAGAATGAACCTGTGACCATTGGAAGCCGCAGGCTCAATAGGTCCAATAACATCCATACCCCATGCGACAAACGGCCATGGTGCCGACATTGTATGCAATTCAGTCGGCGGAGAATGAATCAAATCTCCGTGTATCTGACACCGATGGCATCTTCGCACGAAACTTATACAATCCCGCTCCATAGTGAGCCAATAATATCCTGCTCGAAGAATCTTCTTTGCCAATACGTATCCGCTCACGTGTGGTCCGCAAACTCCCGAGTGTATATCCGTCATCACTGTTGTGGCTTGACTTGCATCTATACATCTCAACAATCCCAAATCTGGGGTTCTTTTGTACAGCACCCCTCCACTAAGGAAAAATCCGTTCGCCAACCGCCGAATAGCTCGCTTTTGATCTCCAGCTGCTTGCTCTGGGTATACTCCTAACCTGAGGTATTCCTTGACATCATGAAACCACGGCTCACCATCCACCTCTTCCTCTATCACATTACAATAAAGCATGTTGATCCCGGATCTGGATATGTAATGGATCGACACGAACCTTATCCGGGTGATGTAGCATCGACGCTAAAGTAGCTAGAGCATCGGCAACCTCATTATGCATCCTTGGGATGTGTCTGAATTCTACTGATCGAAAGCGCTTGGTCAGATCATGCAAACACTGACGATATGGGATAAGCTTTAAATCTCTGGTTTCCCATTCTCCCTGAATCTGATGTACCAGAAGGTCCGAGTCCCCCAAGACCAAGACGTCCCGTACATCCATGTCCACCGCTAATCGCAACCCCAAGATACATGCCTCGTACTCAGCCATATTATTGGTACAGTGAAAACGCAGTTGAGCAGTAACAGGATAATGATGTCCTGTTTCAGATATGAGCACAGCCCCTACTCCGACTCCCTTTGCGTTCGCCGCTCCATCGAAGAAGAGCTTCCATCCTGGATCCTTGGTTAGTTCCAACCCCTCAATCTGCAATACTTCCTCATCTGGAAAATACGTCCTCAAAGGTTCGTATTCGTCATCAACGGGATTTTCAGCTAAGTGATCGGCCAGGGCTTGAGCTTTCGTAGCCGTCCTTGTCACGTATATGATGTCGAACTCCGTAAGTAATATTTGCCATTTTGCTAACCTTCCTGTAGGCATAGGTTTCTGGAAAATATACTTCAACGGATCCAAACGCGAAATGAGGTAAGTGGTGTAAGAAGACAAATAATGTTTCAACTTTTGGGCTACCCAAGTCAAAGCGCAACATGTCTTTTCTAGATGAGTGTACTTGACCTCGTGGATCGTGAATTTCTTACTGAGGTAATAGATGGCCCGTTCCTTCCTGCCAGTAAGATCATGCTGCCCCAGTACGCAGCCGAACGAATTCTCCAAAACCGTCAGATAGAGAATCAGGGGTCTACCTGGTTCGGGCGGAACTAGTACGGGTGGGTTTGACAGATACCCTTTGATTTGATCAAACGCTTCCTGACATTCCGTCGTCCATTCTATCGCCGCGTCTTTCTTCAACAGACGGAATATGGGTTCACAGGTTGCTGTAAGCTGAGCAATAAACCTACTGATGTAATTTAACCTTCCCAACAGACTCATTACCTCTGTTTTATTCTTCGACGGGGGTAGCTCCTGAATGGACTTGATTTTGGATGGGTCCAACTCAATGCCCCGTCGGCTGACGATGAATCCTAGCAACTTTCCTGATGGAACTCCGAATGCGCATTTGGCCGGATTGAGCTTGATGTCGTACCTTCGAAGTCTTTGAAAGAACTTCCTGAGGTCGGCAACATGGTCTTCTTGACGCCTAGACTTTATGATCACATCATCCACGTACACCTCAATTTCCTTGTGTATCATATCATGGAATACCGTAGTCATCGCCCTCATATAGGTTGCCCCTGCATTCTTCAAACCAAACGGCATCACTCGGTAGCAATAAGTCCCCCACGGTGTGATAAAAGCCGTCTTTTCTGCGTCCTCTTCATCCATCAAAATCTGATGATATCCCGCATAACAATCCACAAAGGATCCAATTTCGCGTCCGGCGCAATTATCAATCAGGATATGGATATTGGGAAGTGGGAAATTATCCTTAGGACTTGCCTTGTTGAGATTGCGATAGTCCACGCATACCCTGATCTTTCCGTCTTTCTTTGGCACCGGTACTACGTTAGCCAACCATTCAGGGTATCGAGTGACACGAATGACTTTCGCCTGCAACTGCTTGGTTACCTCCTCCTTAATCTTCACACTCATCTCCGTCTTGAATTTCCGCAGCTTTTGCTTGACGGGAGGATATGCCGGATCAGTGGGTAATCTATGAACCACTAGATCAGTGCTGAGTCCTGGCATGTCGTCGTACGACCATGCGAAAATGTCTTTAAACTCCATGAGCGTTTTGATCAACTCTTCTCTCAGATTGGGTTCAATATGGACACTTATTCGGGTTTCTTTGACGTCATCCGCATTCCCTAGATTAACGGCTTCAGTATCATTTAAATTCGGTTTGGGTTTTTCCTCGAAGTGACTTAATTCTTCACCGATTTCTTCCACGGCTTCATCATCGCCGTACTCTGACTCACTCTCGTCACTTCTTATTTCATGTGTTATTATTTCCAAACCCGATTGACTTTCTAGACTGGGTTGATTAATCTTTAAGTACGCCATATCATTAAGATCAGTTGCAAGAAAGCTGTTCAGAAAAGTAAAAGAAGGAAAAAGATAAACAAAATTAGACGCGAAGGAACCACATTTCATTAATGGGAATTGTACAAAGGGAAAACAAACTGCAAACTTAAATCAAAAATGAACTAAAAACAAAGGGATTTTACTCCGGGGACAAGCCCCCAATACAAAATTTCGAAAGAAAAACAATCCAAGACAAACTACCAAGACTCCTTCCGGACAGGGAGAGGAGTAGCCTTCCAGTTATTCAGTTTTGCCTTTGGTCCCACAAATTGTATCTCGGCATGACTGGATCCTTCACCATCTTCGAGCATACATACATCTGTGAATAGGTTTTCGAACTTCCTGAAGAACTCTTCGTCTGGCCTGACCGTAGGACCGGGAATCTTTGGCGCTGGATGTCCTCTTGCTCCGGACCTGACAAAAGATTGGGAGAGGCGTGGAACAGGCTTTGGGAGCACCCATGTTTTCTGCTTACTCCTCTTTGCTCGCCGGATGTCCTCTGAGGTTGGCTGGAATCCCAAGCCGAAGGTTCCCAAGTTTTCGACCACCGATACCGGCTGTATAATTCCTTGCAGAGATGCACCCAGCCCTTTACCGGGTACGAAACCATGTCGCAACATTTCATGCGCCACCATGACATCCGCAGTAATTGTTCTGTCGCCGGGAATACATTCCCCTTCCGGAACTCGGTGGGCGGACACCATATCGCAGAGATCATTCTCTCCATGGACGACGATCTCCTGTTGGTCCCACTCAAACTTGACGAGTTGGTGTAAGCTGGATGGAACTGCTCTTGCGGCATGGATCCATGGTCGCCCTATCAGGAGGTTATATGACACCACCATGTCCAACACCTGGAATTCCATGGTGAACTCCACTGGCCCAATCGTCAAGATCAACACTATGTCACCAACCGACGCTTTGCCTCCTCCGTCAAACCCTCGAACACATACCCTGTTCTCGCGTACCCCGCCGATGTCTACTTTTAATTTGCCCAGTGTAGAGAGAGGACAAATGTTAGCACTGGACCCATTATCGACCAAGACTTTGGTAACCACCGCCTCTTCACACTTCACCGTAAGATACAAAGCCCTGTTATGCTCAGTGCCTTCCTCAGGCAACTCGTCATCGGTGAAGGTGATCCGATTTGCTTCGAAGATCCTATTGGTGATCTTCTCCAAATGGCTCACCGAGATTTTATCCGGTACATGTGCCTCATTCAGGACTTTCATCAATGCTTGCCGATGTTCTTCAGAATGTATCAGCAAGGATAGCAATGATATTTGCGCCGGAGTCTTCTTCAACTGCTCTAAGACGGAGTAGTCGTGCAGCTTCATCTTTTTCAAGAATTCTTCTGCTTCTTCATCGGTGACCGGCTTTTTCAATACTGCCGGAGTGGTCTTCCTCAATTCCGCAGGGCAAAACATCTCCCCGAGCGGGTCAACCCTTGGGCTTCACAAACTTCCTCTTTCACCTCCTTTCCTCTGTAGGTCGTTGTAATCCGAGCATAATTCCACGGGACAGCCCGGCTATCAGTTACTGGCAACTGTGTTGCCGGCTGGATGATGAAAGGATCCATTCGAACGCCCGCTACTGTCAAGATGGGCTTGATTGCTGCCCCTGGTACAACTATCTTGGCCGGCTTCACCGGTACTTCGTTCACACTTTCCTTTCCTGCTTCCGACTCTCCTGGCATGTCCTTCTTGCAACTGGGCGACTCATCAAAGCTTGGCCCTTTTCTCGTTCCTGCCCCGCTAGACTTAATCATCATTACAGTCCGAGAGGCTTTCTCCTTTCCTTCCTCCGCCCGTACCAACTCGATCATATTAGTCTCATGATGAGTTGGAAGCGGGTTTTGGTTGATGTTGGGCTCTGTTGGAGTCTGGACCTCGATCCTGCGGGTGTCAATGAGCTCCTGGATGGCCGTCTTCAGCCTCCAACACTTTTCTGTATCATGTCCCGGACATCCCGAGCAGTAGGCGCAATTCACCGAATGGTCCAGGTTCTTCGGAAGAGGGTTTGGCAGCTTAGCTTCAACCGGATTCAGCAACCCTACCTGCTTTAACCGGTGGAACAGACTAGTGTAAGACTCTCCTAAGGGAGTGAAAGTCTTTGGCCTCGGCGCCCGGTCGCCCCTGAATGCCTGGTTCGGACGGAAACTCGCGCCCGAGGGGTTTCTGTAAGCTCTTGGGGGTGGATGATTGTTCTGGGGGTTTGGTGCACGCCACGGTGCATGGACGGGAGGTGCGGAATAGGACTGTGCGTGGTGGACAGTAAAATGGGGATCAGGTGCGGGATAGTAATGTTGCGGGTGGTTATATGGGTTGTGGGAGTAATTTTGGTGGTGAGGTTGGGGTGGGCTATACTGGGGTGCGGGCCCCCTATTTCTGAACCATGCCCCGGACTCGACGGCCGCAACTTCCTCTCTCCTTTTTTCCCCAGTACTCCTCCAGTACCACTTTGGATAGCCTGAGTGGTGGCTTTCAGTGCTGAGTAACTCATGATCTTGTTGGCCTTCAAACCTTCCTCGATCATACCCCCCATTTTTATCACCTCGGTGAATGATTTGCCTACGGACGTTACCAGATGTCCGAAGTAGGTGGGCTCTAATGTCTGCAAGAAGTAGTCCACCATCTCGCTCTCTCTCATCGGTGGATCCACCCTGGCCGCCTGTTCCCTCCATCGGAAACCAAATTCCCTGAAGCTTTCAGCAGGCTTCTTCTCTAGTTTTAGTAATGATAGGCGGTCGGGGATTATCTCAAGATTGTATTGGAACTGGCCGATAAAAGCTTGAGCCAAATCATCCCACGTAAACCATCTACTGGGATCCTGTCTAGTGTACCACTCCAACGCCGATCCTCCCAGACTCTGGCCGAAGTAGGCTATCAGCAGCTCGTCCCGTCCTCCGGCCCCTCTCATTTTACTGCAAAACCCCCGCAAGTGGGCCACCGGGTCACCATGCCCCTCGTATAGGTCGAATTTGGGCATTTTAAATCCCGCTGGCAACTGGACGTCCGGAAATGGACACAGATCCTTATAGGCGACGCCGACCTGGTTGCCTAAACCGTGCATGTTCCCGAAGGACCGCTCCAGGCTTTTAACTTTTCCGGCAACTTCCTCGTGTTCCGAACTTTGGAAGTGTTTTTCCGGTTCTGCCGGATTATCCCAGTGAGGTGTATGTGATTGTGGTTCAGGAGCCCTGAAAGTAGGCTCTGGAGGATAGTAAGAGTTGTCATGGATCTGAACATATGGCTCGCTGGCCGGCCTTTGCAGAGGAGCAGGTGGAGGTGCCACAAAAACAGGGGTGGCTGGAGGAGGATTTGGTTTGGTTGGTGGAATGTGGGTGGCATATGGGTTTTCCCCCTGAAAGTACGGATAGCTCGGGGCGCTTGTCGAAGGATCGATGGGCGGATGTTCCGGAGCTGAGGCGAGAGTAGGGCGGTTTGGTGAAGACTGTTCCCTGGCCCAGGCCAGGTGCATCTCTGTTATCTGTTGTTTTAACCGGTCTACCTCTTCTTTCATGATTTGTAGCTCTGATTTTTCTTCCTCAAGACTCTTGCCAGAACTAGACATGCTTACTGTAATCGGTCCTTTGGATCTAGTACGGTAGTGATGGCTGGCCAGTATATTCTGTCAAACCAACTGCTAAACTTTCCGGAATACGCAACAAACTTGTTAGTTCACCGAGTTTGACAGATATGTTATAGCACGTTGGATGCAATGCACCTAACCAAATAACCCTTTCTACGTGTACTCTTTAACATGCGTCATTTCGACTATCTTTGCAAGCCTTATTGTTATTTAGCCTTTGGATTCTTTTTCTTTCTTTTTTAGTGGTGGTCGAATCTTATGTGGATTGCCTACGTATCACGACCCCGCGTGAATCAGACCGAGCGTAGTTCTGGTAACAAGATTGTGGCAAAATTCAGTAACTTTTATATCAAATAAAACCGTGTAGTTACAAAACACGTCTTACAAAATCAGCAAAACAAAAAAAAAATGCTTGACTTGGGAAAGTAAAGATAAAAATGCCAACTAGCTTGACTCAACATTTCAGAATACATTTTCAATCAAAAATCTAATGCCCTAAAACTCCTGGGGGCCTGCGAGGCATCATTCGGCCTTGCCGCAGGCCTCGGTGTGAGGTCCTTGTGCAGTTCCCTCAACTCTTCCATGATCCGATGAACATAACCCATAATTGAAGCGAAAAGGTCGGCGCGGGGCATTCGTTCACAAGCTAGGCACTTCATGGTGACATAGTGCCCGATTTCTCCAATTCTATCCTTGATCATGTCCCTTTCTCCGAGTAGCCGCTCTATTTGCCTGGTTTTTCGCCCCCAATCTTCGAGCATTGTTGGTGACTTGATCTAGGAGCCTATCCACTTGTCCTTGCAGTCGGGCCATCAAATTGTGGCAGCGGTCGAGGTCTGCTCTGGCATCTTGGGCTTGCTTGAAAACCCGCTCCCTAAGGACAACATTTGCTTCCCTCAGGCTAGTGATGATATCGGTGTAATCTTCTTCCACCCGCTTTAGGTGAAGTGCATGTTGATGTGCCTCCTTTTTCCAGCTAGCACGGATCCTCGTTACTTGGGCTTTTGACTCGTCCAATTCTCTTTGGATGTCGGTGACTTGGCTTCTCAAACCCTTTATCAATTTTTCGTCGGCCCGACTCCTCGACTGTCTGTCAGCATCTCTTTT
Source organism: Nicotiana noctiflora (assembly GCA_032618575.1). Lineage (NCBI taxonomy): Eukaryota > Viridiplantae > Streptophyta > Magnoliopsida > Solanales > Solanaceae > Nicotiana > Nicotiana noctiflora. The sequence continues at coordinate 168,214 of JASVEL010010136.1, forward strand.
CATTTGCTGGATTTGAGCTCTCAAGAAGTCATTTTCTTGTGCCAACTTCTTTTTGTCTCCTTCGTCGGTGGCGGCTTGCATGTTCTTCTCGAACTGAAGGTCCCGGACCTGCTGTTCTATCCTGCCAATCTTCGTCCTGTAACCCCTCCTCCTTTGCTAACCAATCCCATTGTTCCCGTGAATCTTCCGTGAATTGTTGGACGTGGGCTCTTTTAGAACATTTCCGACGAATCTGAAATCTTTTCCCGAACCACACGTTGTACTTTGGGTCCACCTCTTCCTTAGATAGCTCTCGGACCATGGTTTTAGGCTCAAGGAACCGACATTCGTGCCACAGCCTTCTAACCTTCTCTTCGGGGAAGACAACTCCCGGGCTCAACTCAATGGCGTACTTCCTTAGGTCTTGATCGGTAGGGATAACCTGAAACCTTCCTAGTTGACGTAATACACGGTGAGGGACATATGGTTGGACACCGCGGATCCCCATCAGAAGGATATAACACTCCTCGGCTGCCATATATATTACTTCAGTATCGGGTAACCACCCGAATGCCCATTCAATCTGATCGGCTTCTATTGAGCTCAGTCGTGCAAGCCATGCCTCGACGCCTTCAGGGAATACAGCACCCATCATCCGTTCTTCGAAACCCCTGATACAGTTTTTTCCGGTCAACCCATGGTTCATGTATCGTGTTCGGTGATGGAGGTGTTCTTGCATCCATAGTTGAAGTAACAGATTGCAACCTTGGAAGAAATTGCCCCCTTCTCGGCATACAGTCAAGGCTCGATAGATTTCGGACAAAACCAAAGGGACCACCGTGCCGGTAGCCTTTTTGATTGCAACATCGGCTATTCCTACCAGACTTATCTCTATTTTCTTATCTTCGCGCGGACAAATCACAATCCCCGAGAATGTCGTTATGAATGCTAGAATTCGTCTGGCCTCCCACTTGGTTCTATTCCCTGCGTGAGTCAGTCCAAGGTTTGACTCTTCAAAACCCCGAGGAGTGCCGTACCGTTGGTATAAGAATTGGAGATCGCAACATCCTTTCAGCAGATCATCATTTTTCACCTTCCGACTAATGCTCAGCAAATCCAAAAACCCATGTGGAGATACCGGTCTTGGCGAGAGCAGGTATTGCCCTCTTAATTTCCCATTTAGTCCTGCATAGCCCGCAATTTCCTCTAATGTGGGCGTCAGTTCAAAGTCAACAAAACGGAACACATTGCGGGTCGGATCCCAGAAAGATACCAGTGCCTTGATGATGTCCTCCCTTGGCTCGATATTCAACAGATCAACCAAGCCTCCCAAAATTCTCCCTACGACCTTTTTGCTACTGTCTTCCAAATCGTTCCACCATATACGGAGCTGCTGAGGGACCTCATTAAAGATTGAAAATGATTTATTCTGATTCGTGCTCATCCTGCACATTTATTAAGGTGATTTAAATGAGAAAAACAACTTTGTTTTGTTAAAAATAAAAAAATCAGTTTTCAATCACGGCCTTTCAACGTCTCGGGGACGAAGGCTTTTAAGGCTGTGGGGTAAATTGATCGGAATCAAAATTGACCCAAAGGTGGCCGTTTATACGAAATTAGCCTTCCGGCGTCCCTTTCGGGAACATTCGGCTATTTTTTACAACAGCGTCACCGACTTGTTTAGCACAAAAGTTAGTTTTGATTTTTTGGCCATTTTTCAAAAGGTGAAGTTGGACCTGATGGAGGTTGCCTACGTATCTCACATCCAATGAGAATCAAACCCACGTAGTTCGGTTTTGACGAAACAAGCGACATCATTTATTTATTCATTTTACTAAAGGAAAACAAATAAGCTATTTCTATCTTAAGAACAAAACACATTTTTTCTTTTTTCTTTTTTTTTTTTTTTTTTTTTTTTTTTTTTTTTTTTTTTTATTCTCTAAAGCCGGTCAGCATGCAAGTCTATAACAGATAAATGCGCAAGACAAACAGGATGCAGCAGGATAGTCCGTTCATTTCAGGTCACCTGTCCTAGACGGACCCAACCCCTGTGTTGAGTCCCCTAAGCCAAATGCGACATGATGCAAATAAACGTTTCCTACTAGGGATCCGGCATGAAGCTTTGTTATTCTAGGTTTTAAAACCTGGGTTTATCCGTTCTAGACTTGGCTTACCCGAGCGGACGGCTCGAGCCGAGGAGGAGGCAGCAACCCGGGAATACAGAAGCTTCACCGGTTTTGCAACTTATCCAAACCTCGTTCTAAAATGGGAATTAGACACTATACATAAAAGAAGTCACACGAAGTGCACCCTTCTTCATGATTTAGAAGACTCAGAAAGGAGATTGGTTCCGGCACAATTTATATGTACAGTTCACAAAATATCAAAGCAGTAAAAACAACATTTGCACATCGATGCCAACATGTAAAAGAATCAGATAATAAAATATGCCAAATACAACAGTTATTCCGAGCTCGAATTCTAAAGAAGTCCCCAGCAGAGTCGCCAGAGCTGTCACACCTCTTTTTACGCACCCGCAAGGATGCAAAGAGTTTTTCCAATTAAAGGACAATCGAGATGGGATTTATTTTAATTATTTCAGAGTCGCCACTTGGGAGATTTATGGTGTCCCAAGTCACCGGTTAAATCCCGAATCGAGGAAAAGAATGACTCTATTTAACAGTCCGCGAACCGGAAATCCGGATAAGGAATTCTATTAACCCGGGAGAAGGTATTAGGCATTCCCGAATTCCGTGGTTCTAGCACGGTCGCTCAACTGTCGTGTTTGGCTTATCTATCTGCTTTTTACAATTATGTACTTAGTGCAAGTTAATACCCTTTTACCGCTTTCATTATTGGTTGTGATTTACGAAAGAGAAAGTTGCTTAAAAATATGCTTTCGAATCACGTCACATGAAATGCACCTGGATCCTCAACATATTCTTATTCAACATTTCGGGGTTTGGATTTGGGTCACATGAAATGCACACCCGTATTTAAAAAAGTAAAGCTAAAATATGCGCCCGGATCGACTACTTATTTACACTGTGGTGAAGGGCGTGGCGTTCGTTAAGAAACGACGCGTCTCAAAATCTAAGTATTTTATATGTACATCTGTGCTATTAATGTAACTATTGGGCGAGGAGCACCTTTGATTTGAACCTAAAGCGAACTACATCCCACTGTATTTTACTTAAGAGTTGATTCCAAATTATTTAAAACTTGCTACGAACCACACCACATGAAATGCGCCTGTGGTTCCTGACACGCTTTGTTTACTCTTGCCCAAAATTGGGGTCGGGTCACATGAAATGCGCCCCGACTCTTTTTAATCTAATTACGTCATTCCGGTGAGTACCAACTCCCTAGCTAATCTTGCTTGTAACATAAGGTCTATCATTTAACAGGTTTGGAGATTACACACATGAGTAGGGAAGTTTGAACGGAGATACAACAGACTAATTCGGGTTTACGTGCATATCTAATGAGAGTGTATCTTTGGTCTAGCTACATTTTCCGTAACAAAACTAGCAATACAAATTTAATTAGACAGTAACAGAACGTAATCAAGCATAGACTTTGGACGACTACATGATTCAACAGACTTCAAACATAAACTTCAGGCTTCATTCTTTTTGGACCAAGGAATTACAATAACAGAGATGTGTACCTGGAATGCGAAAGAACAAGGAAGAGTGAGCAATAGCAGTGCAGCAACAGTAACAGGAACAGTAGCAGCAACAGTAAACCAGTGACAACCAATAGTCCAGCAATCAGATAGATCAACAGCCAATAACAAACAATGGCAGCAATCCAATGGCAATTACAGCCAAGTAACACAGCAACAAACAACCAAGAAGAACAATACTGGACCAGCCTCAACAACCAATGGCATGCAATCAAATAGACCAATAGCAACAACAACCAGTAACAACCAATGGACCAGCAGTCACTTAGACCAACAACCAGTGATAAACTGGATTGACAGCCACCAAAACCAGCCAACAGTATCAAATGAATACCAACACAGCAGCACACACTCAAAAACAGTAGCACACACTCAAAACCAGCAACGATAATCAACCCAGGCAGCAACCAAATGGACCAACCAGCAATACGAATGACCAAAAGAACAACAAAAGAGTGGCAATGGTCGACAGTAGCAACACTGGACAAAAGAAGAACCAACACTGGACCAAACAATGTGCACAACAACAACAACTAGCGGCAGCACTCAACTACACCAACAGCTAACACTAGGACACAATCGACCAGCAGCAGCATACACTCAACACAGCTAAAACAAAGGCCCAGCACTACCAACAACACAAGAACAACAACAAACCAGCGACCAAATCTCAGACACTGGATCCAAACACACGAAACAGTCCAGAAGCCAATGAAACAGTAGCTTCTTTTTGTATCTTTGTATCTGTTTTTCTCCCTAGTTATGACTGTGATTTTGCTCTCCAGGTGCTCTGCTTATCACACTCTCCGGTATCCCCTAATGTCTTTATGTCTCTATATCTTATAGCTGACCAGCAGCCCCTAGGGTTACCCCCTACCCTGACTCCCCAACCCATCATATTCCCTGCAAACCCACTATCTACTGTCCAAAGTATGGACTCAAGCATTAAACAATGCTGGTGGCAGTGTTCAGTGGGATGCCCTGCTGTGCTCAGTTCCACTAGCCCTTGTATGGGTGTGTGATTAAACAATTAACCTATTAACTACAACCAATTATCCCCTTTTAATCTGAATCAAACAGTAACAAGCCCTACACCAATGAATTGCATCAGGCAGATTCAGGGATCAAGGAACTAATCAAAAATATGAATTAATTGTTTGACGACTTTAATCACATTGAACCTATGATTCGTTTTAACTACTGAAAACAGAGGGAATTGGCCAAATAAAAAGGCCTCAAATGAGAAGAACAGACCAACGGGTATGAGAAATTAAAAGCATGAGAAACTGAAACAATGAATAAAACAAACACACATACTCACACAATCGAATTAAAACGACCAAAGAAGGAATGAATACCTCATAAGAAAACCGTCGACCCAAGCTTTGAACCAAAATGTGGAATTATTGAAGCCAAACGGGCTTTAATCAAGATGTTCTCGATTGAGAACACCTAGACTAAAGTCCCTTGGACTTCAATTATGGCTAACCCGGCTTGAATTGAGTTTCTTCAAAAATTAGGGTTCTTGGGCTCGGATTTGGGGCTTTTGCATTTTTGGTTAGATTCGAAGCAAACCAATGTCGTTGGGAGTGTGGGGGAGGTGTGAGGAGACTGTGGTGTGAATTTGGGGTGATTTGGCATTGGTTCGAGTTTGACTCGAACCTTCAAATGAAGATTCGAGGAGCTCCGGCATGATTCGAGGTTAGTGGAGGCTGGGTTCGTGATGGGGGAGGTGAGGGGAAGGTTTTGGCGTTGGTTTGGGTTTGATTGGCCTACCGGAACCGCCGCGAGGCGATTTCCGGCAGGCGGCGCAAGGCGGCGTTACGCCGGGCTTTGAGAGCTCCTGAGGGAGATGAAGGGAGAGGGGGGGTCTGGCTTGGGGGGGCGGGGTATGGAATGAGCTTTATATATGATTTGAGAAGTTAAATCCTGATCGTTGGATCAAACTTGATCAACGATCAGGATCTTCTCACTTAAACCAAACGGTGTCGTTTGGTCAAGTCATAAGCTGAATGTATTTGGGGATTTATGGATTAATCTGGGCCGTTGGATTATAAAATCCAACGGTCCAGATCGAGCGTTACACAGGCTGGACGGGTATTTGGGCTGGGTATTGAGGTGATTCATTTGGGCCTGTTTGTTTAGACTAAGACACGGCCCAATTTGATCTCATTACTACACATATATATATGTGCATGTATATATATATATATATATATATGCATACAATTATCCCACACAATTATATATCACCAAAAAATGTAAATCACATGACTTCGATATCAAACACTAAAAATGCAAGACTTAGCATATATATTTTTTTTGTATTTTTAATTTAAATAAATAAACGTGCACACAAAAGATAAAATAACACAAAATCACAAAAATCATACCCAACACGAAACTATTTTTATTTTTGAATTTTCTGGGAGTACTTCTCAAGTAAGGCAAAAATCACGTGCTCACACTTATAACCGCTTTATTTGTTGTATGCGTATATATTATATTAGTACATATATTTCTATCACTGAAATCTTAACTCTAGTTGATTTTTGCAGACTGTACTTAGTTGTATTCATGTCAGTTTTACTATGAAATATGTGTTGTATGCAATTGAATTTAGTTGTATTCATATGTATCCATGTCAGTTGTATTATGAAATATATGTTGTATTCATGTTTGTTGTATTATGACATATGTTTTGTATTCAGTTTACTATGAAAATATGTGTTGTATTAAGTAGAATTTAGTTGTATTCATATGTATTAATGTCAATTGTATTATGAAATATGTGTTGTATTCGGTTGTATTTATGTGTATTTTACATTTGTTAAATGTAGGGAATTAAGCTGTTTGTGAAAAATAGCCTATATTTGCACAGCATATCAGTATATATATTAACACTGACATATTCGCTAAGCTAAAAGAAAATCTTACTCTAGAGCAGTACAACCAATTGGGTAATACTTGTTTTGGATATTTCCTTCAAATGAAGCGTTGTGAAGTCCAACATCAACTCTTCGGATGCTTCATGGCTCTCTAGTTAGAAGGAACTCCTGACAATGTATTTGCCATACACGTCAATGGCACTTCATTATCTTTCTCAATCAGGGAGTTTGCGCTTGTGACTCGCCTCAAATGTATTGGTAACCCTGCTGATTTTGAGTTCAATGAAAAAGTTCCTAACCGAATTATTGAGACTTACTTTGGAAGTGCCAATCTTGTCAAAAAGATAGATTTGATGAAATGCTTTGCTGACAAAAATTGGGTCACGAAAATGATGGGGATGTCTTAAAGATAGTTGTGTTGTAAATACACACTTTCATTTTTTCATCTGAGAAGAACAACACATCCATCCAAAGGCTATATTTTTGGATTTGGTCAAGAATGGGCGCCATTCTGAATATCCATGGGGTATAAAAGTATTTGAAAGCCTGACAAAATCTATTAGCAAGAATATGGATGCTCAGAAGAAGTACTACAGGATAGTTGGGATGCCTCTAGCTATGCAAGTGTGATTTTATGAGTGTTATTCAAATGTTGATCCCAAAATCGCACTCCGAGTTGATAACGTGGTCCCTAGAATACTCAATTGGAGATCCACCGGAAATCAACCAAACTTTGTGTATCTGATGAACGGCATGTTCAATGACAAGGGAACATGGTAATTTACAATTTGTATCTTGGATAGTTTACAGTTTATTAATCTTTAATGCTAAATGCAGTTGCATACAGTTGTTGCATACAACTACACACCGTTGAATATAGTTGTTATTGCCTTCATTAGTACTGCTGCATATTTGATTAATTGAAACTGAAATACAATTGTTGTTGCCATCATTAATACAGTTGAATATAGTTGCATGTAATTTACTAATCATTATTGCTGCATTTGAATACAAATTACATTTTGATTCCAGATTTGCGTACATCCATTGTACTAACTTTTATTGTATTTCGTTTTTCATATTGTTTACAAGGACATCCATCCAGCCGATATAGAGCTTGTCGTTATTCAGATTCCTCCAGTAGGCGTTGCTGTAGAGAACAATCATGCTCCTACTCATTCAGACAAGTCGACAGAGTATTCATATGACTTTTCTGTAGAAATACAATTGTTGTTGCCATCATTAATACAATTGAATACAGTTGCATGTAATTTACTAATCATTATTGCTGCCTTCATTTGAATACAAATTACATTTTGATTCCAGATTTGCGTACATCCATTGTAGTAACTTTGATTGTATTTCGTTTTTCATATTGTTTACAATGACATCCATCCAACCGATATAGAGCTTGTCGTTATTCAGATTCCTCCAGTAGGCGTTGCTGTAGAGAACAATCCCGCTCCTACTCATTCAGACAAGTCGACAGAATATTCATATTACTTTTCTCCTACATCCGATCTCCAGTGTAAGAAGAAACATGATGCAAATGTTGGTCTATCTTCATCACCGCCCCATAAAAATCGCAAGGAACAAAATAAACATCCCTCAAATACAACTCCAGTTGGTGTATCTGACATTGTACAAAATATTTTGCATCACAATCAGTTGGCAGATTCCAAAAATGATGAAGTTTCTTCTTTAAGGAAAGACCTAAATCATTCAAAGAATATGTGAGTTTTTTGTCACATTAAACATTATGGTTTAGTGCTTAATATTCGTATGTGTACAAATGCACCTTTCTAATCATTTCTGTTTTGCTAAGGTTGTGGGCAAGTTCAAGTCTCTGAGATCATTGATAAATGATAACTTTAAGATGCTTGCTGACCATCTTCAACACAATCAACAAAAATAAAGCTTACACCAGAGAAAGGAAACCACAAGGAGACGTGATGATGGTATTAAAATGCCATATGAAGCCAACTTGCAATATTCCAAAAGATCATAGATAGACTGATACAATAGTCGGTGATAATATTGAGATTTAATATTTTTTAACCTGTTTAGTGTCACACCTCCCTTTTTACTACCCCACATAAGCATAAATATAAATACGCTTGTAGAGTATACCCCGACGCTCAAATATCCGAAACGGATAAAAATAACGTAAGGGAAGGAGTTTTTCCAATTAAAGGACAATCGGTTCGGGATTTTATTGAGATTAATCAGAGTCGCCACTTGGGAATGATAATGGTGTCCCAAGTCACCGGTTAATCCCGAATCCGAGGAATTTTGACTCTTAAAAATGTCCGCGAAGCAAAGATCCGGATAAGGAACTCTGTTAACCCGGGAGAAGGTGTTAGGCATTCCCGGGTTCCGTGGTTTTAGCACGGTCGCTCAATTGTCGTTCCCGACTCTTGTTTGACTCAATTATAGATTTTAAACAACATATAATGCTTTTTACATTAAGTATTATTTTTTAGAGAATTTGCGGCATCGCGAAAACACGCCTCGAGTCACACCGCAACCAGTACGCTTGTGACTTTCGGTGTATTTCAGCTTTGCCAGGATTTGGATTTGAGTCGCACCAAGTGCACACTCGTTCATAGGAAAGTACATTAAATCGTGCCCTAAATAACGTCTATCGGCTTTTAAATCTTTTGGGAGAAGCTATGGAATTCGCTATTAGCTTTCCCGAGTCTACTTTATTATCTTATTACTAAATGGGGGCCCCGCTTGTTTAACGTTGGGCGAGGCTCGTCCCAATTCAATTTTAAAGTTCGATCCTAAGAAGTGTATACTACGTCTCTCTAATTGTGTTTTTTCCTTAATCGTTTCCTAATACTAAGCATTCCCGGCCCTTCCGATTTCTATTGTTATTTGGGCCTGGACCTTCATGTCAATTAATTAGATCAGCAATGGGCCAAGCCCAGGCCTTAAAGCCCAGACGGTCTTCAGGCTTTCTTTCAATGGACCAGTCAGTTTCGTATGGCAGTTCAGGCCCATGTTACACATAGGGTCCGAACCAAATTGTAATAACAAAGAGTATAACACAAAATTCATATAAAGAAATAAATACTCATAATTGGAAATGAAATCAAATCACCTTTATTTATTAATAAGGAAACCAATACACAAAAACAGTAGTCTTAAGTTAATGGACTATGTACATGAAGAGCTCAATCCATTGTTATCACTATACGCTCATAACTAAGAATTTATACTAATATCTAATTATTTGCTAAGGAGGTATTCTGGAACACAACCTTCTTACCTAGGAAATTAAAGTGATTTAACTAATTATTCACAGCAACAAAAGAGAAACTAAACGATTAATCACAGATGTTTGCTATATTACCAGTTTCATTGCGAGCTATACCTCTCATCATCACCGGTTCATCCTAATTGAATTGCTTCAATATCTAATTATTTTCCCTTTTAAAACTCAATCGGATTTGAACCTAGATTCACAGAAGCAGACTAATTATGTAAGCAATAACTATATGAGTCTCTATATCTAAGCGATTTAAGGGTTTAAACAGGACCAAACAGTGGGTTTTACAGTGACTTAGTTCATTACAATGTTATTAAATCAGTTACGCTTGACTTGAACTAATGTCTTTTATCTTCTAAAACTTACTTATACTAAAATGTAGATCCACACCAGATGATTATCTACGTGATCATGGCTTATGAGACTATTGGGAAGAACAGTTAACGATTTGGGAACTTATGATATGCTAACTTATGTTTTAATGTTTTTACCTAATTAAACTAAGTGATATGCTATTACAACTACGATACTACTATTATACTACTTATTCTATCACTAAGCTATTACATCTTTTGTGTTTTATTTTTTTCTCTGCAATCTATTGTAATACACTACAAATAAACTGCAAATTCAAACTAACACTACAACTATTAAGCTAACAGTACACAATTGTTAACACGAAAACTTAAAATGAATCTTCATTTTTATTTCATCCAAATCATCAATACAACTTCAATTGTAGAGAAGTGTACCTGGTTTTGAAAGGAATGGGAAAATGGCAAATCAACAAGGCGGTGAAAATACAGCAACAACAACAGTAACAACCAACAGTAGCTTCAACACCTCAATCCCGAAAATCCCAGCAATACGGAGAAAAACAAAAACAAACAAGTAAAAATAGAAAAGAAAAATATTTTTCAGATTTTCTCTTTGTTTTGGCTTTCTAGCTTTGAACTCTTTTCAATTCTCAAAAGAAACTCTCAAAAGAAACTCTCAAAAATTGAAATTTTTGCCGTGTATACTTCTGTGTCCAGAATGTATATCGAGTGTATACTACAGCAGGGAATTTTTTTTATTTTTACTTCTCTTCCTAGTTTTCCTCTCTTTTTTCCATCTTTTTTTTCATAAATCCTCTCTTCTATTTATAGGCAAGAATTTCGAAAATTTTCAGATTTTTTATTAAAAAGAAAATATTTTTTTAATTTAAAGAAAACCCACTAATCCATGTTTTCCTCTCCTTGTTTTCTTCCTTGATTTCCTTGCCCCCCACTACTTTATGTCATGTAATTATGATTATTTTTTGCTAAAAAAATCTGAAATTTTCTTCTTGGGCCAAGGAGTTTTGGGTTGGGTAAGGGTTCTTAGGATTGGGCTTGTAACATAATTTGCAAGATGGCCCAATCCAATTTTTTTCTATTTTGTTCTTCTCCATTATTCAACTTCCTAATTAATAAAGCCCAAAATACTAAGATTAATTTATAAAAACTAAAATTATCTTGAAATACTAATCTCATAATAATAATTGTCACCTAATTTTAAATGGTAATTAAAATACAATCACACAATTTGGACATTAAAGGCTAAAATGCAAAAGATGCCTATTTTTGTGATTTTCATTTTTGTAAGATAAAATTAATTACTCCTAATTGTAGAATTAAATCCTAAATGCAAATGCGATATATATATATATATATATATATATATATATATATATATATATATATATATATATATATATATATATATATATATATATATTGTCATTATTTTTAAAAATGACACTAAATTCACAACAATTGCAAACAAACTAAAAAAAATATTTTATTTTGAATTTTTGGGAGTAATTCTCATATAGGGCAAAAATCACGTGCTCACAGCTGCCCCTCTTTGCGCGTAAACACGAAGAGTTTCTGTGCAAAGACAAGTGAGCGGATACGAGCGATTTTTGCCCGTTTGAGCACTCCGTGAGAAGCATTTTTTTTTTCAAAATTTTGACCGAACCTTTGCTTCAAAAGGTTTCCTACATATCCCTGGCTAAAAGGGAATCAGGTCAATGTAGTTCGGAAAATTTTGGTAGCTGGGACTACCAATGAAACTGCGATTTTTTGCTGTTACTGTTGCTGCTGTTGCGGTTACTGCTTGTTGACCTCCTTATTACACCGGGGGAATGTAAAATGAAGAAGTTATTCTAAGCTATGATTCTACAATTACAATTATTCCTATCCTAGCTTTTGTTTGCTTCTCCTTGTCTCTTTTTCTTTGATTTTTTGAGATGCTCACTCTCCCTTTTTTGTTGATTTTCTTTCTTGTTTTCCTCTTCTTCTTTTTTTTGATTTTCAATGGTACTTCTTGCCCTCGAGCTGAACCTGCTCAAAACAAAAACAACAAACTACTTTTTTTTCTTTTTCTGCCCCAGTGTGGGCTTTTAGCTATATAAACCATGATGTGCAGAAATATATTCCCGTATTTGAAGGTGGGCGCCTAACAGAAATTAAACGTGCAATGCGATGCAGAAAAGTATTCCCGTATTTGAAGGTGGGCGCCTAACGAAATTAAACGTGCAATGCGATGCAGAAAAGTATTCCCGTATTTGAAGGTGGGCGGCTAACAGAAATTAAACGTGCAATGCGATGCAGAAAAATATTCCCGTATTCGAAGGTGGGCACCTAACAGAATTTAAACGTGCACTGCGATGTAGAAAAGTATTCCCGTATTTGAAGGTGGGCGCCTAACAGAATTTAAACGTGCAATGCGAAATGCAGAAAATATTCCCGTATTAGAAGGTGGGCGCCTAACAGAAATGAAACGTGCAATGCGATGCAGAAAATATTCCCGTATTTGAAGGTGGGCGCCTAACTGAATTTAAACGTGCAATGCGATGCAGAAAATATTCCCGTATTAGAAGGTGGGCGCCTAACAGAATTGAAACGTGCAATGCGATGCAGAAAAGTATTCCCGTATTTGAAGGTGGGCGCCTAACAGAATTGAAACGTGCAATGCGATGCAGAAAATATTCCCGTATTAGAAGGTGGGCGCCTAACATAATTGAAACGTGCAATGCGATGCAGAAAAGTATTCCCGTATTTGAAGGTGGGCGCCTAACAGAATTGAAACGTGCAATGCGATGCAGAAAAGTATTCCCGTATTAGAAGGTGGGCACCTAACAGAATTTAAACGTGCAATGCGAATGCAGAAAAATATTCCCGTATTAGAAGGTGGGCACCTAACGAAATTTAAACGTGCAATGCGATGCAGAAAATATTCCCGTATTAGAAGGTGGGCACCTAACAGAATTTAAACGTGCAATGCGAATGCAGAAAAATATTCCCGTATTTGAAGGTGGGCGCCTAACGGAATTGAAACGTGCAATGCGAATGCAGAAAATATTCCCGTATTTGAAGGTGGGCGCCTAACGGAATTGAAACGTGCAATGCGATGCAGAAAATATTCCCGTATTTGAAGGTGGGCGCCTAACAGAAATTAAACGTGCAATGCGATGCAGAAAAATATTCCCGTATTCGAAGGTGGGCACCTAACAGAATTTAAACGTGCAATGCGAATGCAGAAAATATTCCCGTATTTGAAGGTGGGCGCCTAACAGAAATTAAACGTGCAATGCGATGCGGAAAATATTCCCGTATTTGAAGGTGGGCGCCTAACAGAATTTAAACGTGCAATGCGATGCAGAAAAGTATTCCCGTATTCGAAGGTGGGCACCTAACAGAATTTAGAACGTGCAATGCGATGAAGAAAATATTCCCTCAGCCTGAGGACTGGGGAGTGGATTTTAAAAGATGTTACCTTCCTCTTTTTGGTATTTTCTTTTTACCAACTTATCTCTTGCTTGTGAATTTCTCCACTTATTCGGCAGACTTTCTCTTTTTGGTATTTTAAATTTTCCACATTGGTCACATTCACTTTAAAGTGATTAGTGACAATTTGTTCCTGCATGAAACAAAATTTATTAGATATAAACTGCTGGCAACTGGCATCTGCCGTCCCCACTTCTTTTCCTTCCTTTGTTTTTGCTTTCTTATGTTGCATGGCTTTCGACTTCTTGTCCCTTGCAGACTCTTTTTGTATTTTTCTCATTTCTCCATTTTTGTTTTGTTTTTTTTTTCTTTTTCTTTGGCCATGTTTGCCAAGCTTCTTTATTCCTTTTCCCCAATCTTCTATCCTTTCTGATCCAGTGTTGTTTCAACTTCCGTTACCAGGAGCTGGTAGTTAGCTCTCAAAAGGGTAAACAATGAAATGCAGAAAAAATGAAAGAAAGGTAAGGGTATTTTGGAGAGATGACGGAACTTATCTGGGTATTTGCTGGCTGATTCCGCTGACCATGCCATGTATTTAAACTCTGACCCAGTTCGTTCCAATCATTATTCAGACTCTGAATTGCCTTTATCCCAAACCGATACTCTCTTTTGTTGCTTTTTTCTCTTTTCTGATAGTCCCCATGATCGCCTTACGGTGCCTCGAAAGGTTTTCACCAATAAGACTCTCTCATTTATTCTCTCAACCTCACAATCGTCTCACAGTGCCGATTAAGGTTTTCACCGATGAGACTCTCTCATTTTATTTCTCTCAACCTCACAATCGTCTCACAGTGCCGGCTAAGGTTTTCACCGATGAGACTCTCTCATTTTTTTATATTTTCTTTTTTCATTTTTTCCTTTTGTATTTTGTTTTCTGTACCACGGGTATTATCCGACGCTTCGCTCCTCCTTCGTTGTATTTGTTATCATTTCAAAATTGATCAGAAGGTCTTTCTTTGGACCGTAACGTGGCTTTTGGGTGGGTTAAGAAAGAAAGATATAAAGGCTCAAAATTTCAACGAGGGTTAAAAATATTTACAACTCTCGAAATTATTAAACATAACTTCTGCCCCAGTTTCAATATGTGGGGAATTTTTGGATTTTTTCTTTATTGTGACTGAACCTCAGAGAGGCTGCCTACGTACCCTTTCGGGATCAAGTCGGACGTAGTTCATCCAACTTCATTAGTTAGATGGATTTCTTTTTGACTTTTTCCCGATTTCTTTGTCTTTTTCTCTTTTTTTTTTTCTCTTTTTTTTTTCATCATTTTTTTTTTCGTTTTGTCAATTTCGATCTTATGATTCTGAGAGAGGGATACGAAAGAATATATTCATTAAGGCTCAAGGGGTTTGTCAATGGATAAAGTGTTTGGATAGATAATAAATGCCTTCGCTATTTCAATTCTAAAATCACAACAAAATACAAAACACATAATTGAAAAGGAATCATACATAGTATCTTTTGACCGCATCCGAATTGATAGCAGTCTCTACGCACTTTCCTTCAACATCTGTTAAATATAATGCTCCATTGGACAATACCCGCGATACCGCAAATGGTCCCTGCCAATTTGGCGCAAATTTGCCCTTCGCCTCGGCCCAATGCGGTAAAGTAACCCATCGCAACCAAAATGAGCCTATGCCCATTGGAAGTCGTTGGCTCTATCGGGTCAATAACCTCTATGCCCCTGTTTCAAAGCAAAGAAAAATATGTTAGTTTAAATGCGGTGGTTGGTTGTGGCCTTGAACTTTGATGGCGACTGCTTTCCACTTGAATGCCTTTCCTGTTCACCGACTATCCATTTTTACTTCTTCTTTGTTCAAAATCCACCTCTCTTTAGGTATGTATATTGTTCCTTTCTTGACGAATCCCACAAACTTCGATCTCGATTCCTTTGATGACTCCACTTGACAACCTTGGGTGTTTCTTGACTGACTCTTAGAAGATATACCCCCTCTCTGTTCGAACCCCGTACTTCCATTTGTTATATTTTCCCTGAGTTGGCACTTTGCCGACCCTTGTGTCTTGCATGATCCTCATTGCACATGTTGCTCTTGTGGGCTTAAATCACTGGCCTTGTCATTCCCTGACCTGCGACAATCGTCGTGTTGGCTAAATCCCATCTTGTGCAATTGGAAAGCTTGGTGACAAATTTTGAAATCATTTCTATACTTGTTATGACCTGACTGACTCGATAAGAAGGAGGGTAAAACAAAGTGTGAAGAATAAAGAGAAAGGAAAATACAATTCCTAACAAAAAACCTACAGACGAATGTCCTAACGGATTTTGAATATCGACTCTAGCGACCTCAACATGCACTTCAGCCTTCTTTGTATAGCAAATCTGATGTTCAACTCTTGTTGCAAGTTCTGCCGTGAAACCGGTCTCAACACTTCATTTCTTTAATTTGATCCTTAGTCGACTTGCAGTGCCCGTAGGGTTTTCACCATCAAGCCTCTCTCCTTTTTGATTTTCTTTCTCTCAACTCACCGTCGCCTTACGGTGCCCGTGTGGGGTTTCACCGATAAGACTCTCTCATTTTGACTTCTCTCATCTTGGAGTCTTGCGGTGGTTTGAGTTCTTCATTCTCCTTTGTTCGGACTGGAGTGTTGCCCCTGATGTGATTGACCTTTGTTCGCTTGACTCGGCATTTCTTGAAGATTGATCGGAAGGTCTTCCTTTGGACCGTAATGTAGGCTTTTGGTTGGGATAAAGGCTCAAAATATTTCATCGTAGGATAAAATTACAACTTTCGGAATCTTTATTCTTTCAACAACCATAACTTCTGCCCCAGTTTCCTTCTTGGGGGATTTTTTTTAGATTTTTGGATTTTTCATTTATTGTGACTGAACCTCAGTGAGGCTGCCTACGTACCCTTTCGGGATCAAGTCAGACGTAGTTCAGGATCATAAGATCGCTTCCTTGTTGCGATTTGACTTCTCCCGATTTTTTCTCTTCTTTTTCTTTTTCTTTTCTTTTTCTTCTCTTTTTCTCTTTTTTTTTCTTTTTCTTCTTTTCTCCATTTGATTTCCCCGCTCAATCCTCAATTTTTGTTTTTGATTCCGAAAGAGGGATATGAAAGAAAATATAATATGGCTCAAATGGGTAGCAATGGACGAAGTGTTTGGATAGCCGAATAAAATGCCTTCGTCATTCCAATCTTCAAAATCTACCAAGTACAAGCTACACAGTTAAACACCTTTCGACCGATTCACATATTTGCCTTATGTATTTGACGATTCTCAGTGCCATTGGACAACAACCTCGATACCACGAATGTTTCCTTTAACCTTGGGGTACTTTTGCCTTTGGCTTTAAACTGATGAAGCATGATGCATTACCAAGGCATTTCTTTATGTTATGCTTTCCCCAATATTCACTTGATTCAGGTTTCACAGTATTCCAATATGTTTTTATTTCTTTCGAGCATCATTACATCTTCAACATTGTTTCATTGACTTTTAAAAACCAGGCTTAGAATTATATGCATGTCATGTTGCTAAAGTCAGTATGAGAAGAAATGCAAAGTGATTAGAAATGGAATGACTAGGAATGACGGGAAACAAAGAGTTGTATTAAACTGATGGTGTTGAAACAAAACGAACAAACTAGACTAGAATTACAAACCTAGACGGCACTAAACAATTTTTATTACTAAACAAAGCAAAGATAGAAGGGTTTTGACTCTCAAGACAACGTCCGGATTACAACCGTGAAATAACCCGGGTAACAGAAGTGACACCAAAATAATACTACCAAAACTCCAAGAGTTGGAGAACCTTCCCAATTGACAAGCATGGCATCTTAGCCGCTGTATTCTGCATTAAGATCGCTTTCTATTTCAATATCCTCGGCTTCCAAAGAAAAATCTCTTCACCCTCGTCATCGGGCATCGTCCCCACAAAATGCACAACGTCACATGCAGGTAGAGGATTCTGTGTAATGTTCAGGGTGCCATTGTCTTGGACCGCAATCATTCCTGCCTGAATCAATCTTTCTATTTCCTTTTTCAAATTCCAACATCTTTCAACATCATGCCCCTGAGCATTGGAGTGGTATACACATCGTGCAGTAGGATCGAAGCTTCTTGCAAGAGGATTTGGAATACATCTGGCGAGCGGCTTAATCAAGCCAACATGATCCAACCTTTCGAACAAACTCGCATAAGATTCTCCGATAGGGGTGAAAGCCTTTTCTCGCTTCAGCAACCTTTCCTCCCTAAATGCCTTGTTTGGCTTGAAACCCGACCCAGGGGGTTTCCGGTATGTTTGTGGGGGTCGGTAGGCTTTTTGTGGAATTGGGTACCTGGAAGGTGAAGTACGATTTTGGGTGCCCCGGGGAGAGTAGTGGGGTTGGGGACGGAAGTAGTGTTGGGAAAGCATAGCTGGGGGACGAGTAATTGAGCTACTCGAATGGCTAGAAAGGCTATGATAGGCAGGTATATTTGGCATCGGGTTCAGTGTAAGGACCGGGTCCATGAAACTAGGTGGTGGCGGGGGTGGTGCTTTTCCATCCATCCATGCCCGATACATTTTAGCCACGTGTTGTCTTAATATTTTGACTTCTTCTACTAACATGTGGTTCCGTTCAACCAGCTGTTGTCGGGAACCGGTACGAACCCACTCAGTCTTGAGATTCTCTGCCATTGTCCTCTAACCTTGTATTATAGGGAAGAGTTATTTTGGGAAACACAACCAACCACCTTTCTGAAAAATGGACACAACAAAACGAAGCCAGCATGTGAGCATTAAAGTATCCCGCTTATTGATCATTCTTCTTTTTTTTCTATTTTCTTTTCTTTTTCCCTTTTTGTGGTTTTTTCATTTTTCCTTTTTTTTTTTGTAGTTTTTTCATTTTTTTTTGGTTATGGAAATGGTCGAATCCTATGTGGATTGCCTACGTATCATGACCCCGCATGAATCAGACCGAGCGTAGTTCTTGCAAATTAATGCAAGAAATAAAGAGATGTTTATTTGATTTTTTTTATTTTTTTTTTCTTTGAAGGAAAATTATAGAAGCCGGACTCCAACTACAAAATTGTGTAGGAGATTTCTACAAGAATAAGAATATTTTTGGTGTCAATTATGACTATTTCTACAAAATTGGCCACATAATGGCTTATTTGACAAAATGACTATTTTTATAAAATTTATTTAAGAAAGATAAACTTAAAATTTTCTTATCCTGTGGCTCATGGGGCATCGTTCGGCATCACCATAAACCAACACAAGACTATTTTCATAAATTGGTCATATAATGGCTTATTTAGACAAAATGGCTCTTTTTTTTTCAAATGTTTTTATCCTGGGGGCCTATGGGGCATCGTTCAGCACCGACACAGGCCAACACAAGACTGAGGAAGTTAAAATGCAAAAATGTGGCTATTTCAGCAAAATTCCGGCCATGTAATGGCTTATTTGATAAAGTGGATATTTTTGAAAAGTTGAGCAATGACTCAAACTTAATTTTGCGGATACAGCCTTTCGACATTTCCGCGAGGGAACATTTCAAGGTTGTGTCCAAAATTATTTACAAACGACTCGAAGTGGCTATTCTTGCAAAAACAACCTTCCAGCGTCCTTTTGAGGGACATTCGACTTATTTTAAGCAAGAATAGCATCACCCGACTTATTTATAACAAAATAAACAAAATTTGACATTTTGTTTTTATTATTTTTGCAAAATGGGTGTGAACCCAGACTTGATTTTGCGGCTATGGCCTTGCAACATTTCCACAAGGAATATTCCAAGGCTATGCATGCAAATTATTAGAAATGATTCAAAGTGTCCATTTTGCAAAAACAGCCTTCCGGCATCCTTTCGGAACATTCGGCTATTTTAAAAAACGGCATCACTTTGATTTTATTGACAAAAACACACACATTTTTTTTTGATTTTTTGAAAGGGGTAGTTGGACCCGATGAGGGTTGCCTACGTATCCCACCTAACGGCGAGAATCAAACCTGCGTAGTTCGGTCAGATTATTTGACCAATTATTTCAACAAAAACTGTTCCACTTTTTTTTTTCAAATTTTCAAATTTTCCAGGTTCCTATTTTCTATAAATCTTATTTTCCTCTCTCTCTTTTTCTTTTTCTTTTCAACAATTTTTCTACCCTCGGGATTTTCGCCGGTCCGCATAACGATCAAGGACAATAAAAATGCAACACATAACATGCTCGGTCTTTCCAATACCGGGTCACCTGTCCTAGACGGACCCAACCCCTGTGTTGAGTCCCCTAAGTCAAATATGATGCAAATAATCGTCCTAGACCTATGTTCAAAATCTTACGGTTTCATAGAGTGCTAGACCGTGTACCCGAGCGGACAACTCGAATCGAGGAGGGGCTACGTACCGGTGACCCGCGGAGTCAATCGGCTTTGTAACTTATCCGGCCTCTATTTTCTTAATTTAAGGTGACTTTAACAGAAAGGGGAGTCTCAACCAGTAAGCACATCCCCGGGGGCGAAGAGAGAAAGGTTTTCGGCACAATTTTATATACAATTCACACAATATCAAAGCGATAACGCACATAGCATGTTGTTCAAATCATATAATGAAGTCAAACAATAACGCGAACGGCAATTCTAAGGAGCTCGAGTTCTTAAACCCTGAAACCGAGGTTCGGGGTTGGGGTCCCCAGCAGAGTCGCCAGAGCTGTCACACCTCCCTTTTTACTACCCCACATAAGCATAAATAAAAATACGCTTGTAGAGTATACCCCGACGCTCAAATATCCGAAACGGATAAAAATAACGTAAGGGAAGGAGTTTTTCCAATTAAAGGACAATCGGTTCGGGATTTTATTGAGATTAATCAGAGTCGCCACTTGGGAATGATAATGGTGTCCCAAGTCACCGGTTAATCCCGAATCCGAGGAATTTTGACTCTTAAAAATGTATGCGAAGCAAAGATCCGGATAAGGAACTCTGTTAACCCGGGAGAAGGTGTTAGGCATTCCCGGGTTCCGTGGTTTTAGCACGGTCGCTCAATTGTCGTTCCCGACTCTTGTTTGACTCAATTATAGATTTTAAACAACATATAATGCTTTTTACATTAAGTATTATTTTTTAGAGAATTTGCGGCATCGCGAAAACACGCCTCGAGTCACACCGCAACCAGTACGCTTGTGACTTTCGGTGTATTTCAGCTTTGCCAGGATTTGGATTTGAGTCGCACCAAGTGCACACTCGTTCATAGGAAAGTACATTAAATCGTGCCCTAAATAACGTCTATCGGCTTTTAAATCTTTTGGGAGAAGCTATGGAATTCGCTATTAGCTTTCCCGAGTCTACTTTATTATCTTATTACTAAATGGGGGCCCCGCTTGTTTAACGTTGGGCGAGGCTCGTCCCAATTCAATTTTAAAGTTCGATCCTAAGAAGTGTATACTACGTCTCTCTAATTGTGTTTTTTCCTTAATCGTTTCCTAATACTAAGCATTCCCGGCCCTTCCGATTTCTATTGTTATTTGGGCCTGGACCTTCATGTCAATTAATTAGATCAGCAATGGGCCAAGCCCAGGCCTTAAAGCCCAGGCGGTCTTCAGGCTTTCTTTCAATGGACCAGTCAGTTTCGTATGGCAGTTCAGGCCCACGTTACACATAGGGTCCGAACCAAATTGTAATAACAAAGAGTATAACACAGAATTCATATAAAGAAATAAATACTCATAATTGGAAATGAAATCAAATCACCTTTATTTATTAATAAGGAAACCAGTACACAAAAAACAGTAGTCTTAAGTTAATGGACTATGTACATGAAGAGCTCAATCCATTGTTATCACTATACGCTCATAACTAAGAATTTATACTAATATCTAATTATTTGCTAAGGAGGTATTCTGGAACACAACCTACTTACCTAGGAAATTAAAGTGATTTAACTAATTATTCACAGCAACAAAAGAGAAACTAAACGATTAATCACAGATGTTTGCTATATTACCAGTTTCATTGCGAGCTATACCTCTCATCATCACCGGTTCATCCTAATTGAATTGCTTCAATATCTAATTATTTTCCCTTTTAAAACTCAATCGGATTTGAACCTAGATTCACAAAAGCAGACTAATTATGTAAGCAATAACTATATGAGTCTCTATATCTAAGCGATTTAAGGGTTTAAACAGGACCAAACAGTGGGTTTTACAGTGACTTAGTTCATTACAACGTTATTAAATCAGTTATGCTTGACTTGAACTAATGTCTTTTATCTTCTAAAACTTACTTATACTAAAATGTAGATCCACACCAGATGATTATCTACGTGATCATGGCTTATGAGACTATTGGGAAGAACAGTTAACGATTTGGGAACTTATGATATGCTAACTTATGTTTTAATGTTTTTACCTAATTAAACTAAGTGATATGCTATTACAACTACGATACTACTATTATACTACTTATTCTATCACTAAGCTATTACATCTTTTGTGTTTTATTTTTTTCTCTGCAATCTATTGTAATACACTACAAATAAACTGCAAATTCAAACTAACACTACAACTATTAAGCTAACAGTACACAATTGTTAACACGAAAACTTAAAATGAATCTTCATTTTTATTTCATCCAAATCATCAATACAGCTTCAATTGTAGAGAAGTGTACCTGGTTTTGAAAGAAATGGGAAAATGGCAAATCAACAAGGCGGTGAAAATACAGCAACAACAACAGTAACAACCAGCAGTAGCTTCAACACCTCAATCCCGAAAATCCCAGCAATACGGAGAAAAACAAAAACAAACCAGTAAAAAATAGAAAAGAAAAATATTTTCCAGATTTTCTCTTTGTTTTGGCTTTCTAGCTTTGAACTCTTTTCAATTCTCAAAAGAAACTCTCAAAAGAAACTCTCAAAAATTGAAATTTTTGCCGTGTATACTTCTGTGTCCAGAATGTATATCGAGTGTATACTACAGCAGGGAATTTTTTTTATTTTTACTTCTCTTCCTAGTTTTACTCTCTTTTTTCCATCTTTTTTTCATAAATCCTCTCTTCTATTTATAGGCAAGAATTTCGAAAATTTTCAGATTTTTTATTAAAAAGAAAATATTTTTTTAATTTAAAGAAAACCCACTAATCCATGTTTTCCTCTCCTTGTTTTCTTCCTTGATTTCCTTGCCCCCCACTACTTTATGTCATGTAATTATGATTATTTTTTGCTAAAAAAATCTGAAATTTTCTTCTTGGGCCAAGGAGTTTTGGGTTGGGTAAGGGTTCTTAGGATTGGGCTTGTAACTTAATTTGCAAGATGGCCCAATCCAATTTTTTTCTATTTTGTTCTTCTCCATTATTCAACTTCCTAATTAATAAAGCCCAAAATACTAAGATTAATTTATAAAAACTAAAATTATCTTGAAATACTAATCTCATAATAATAATTGTCACCTAATTTTAAATGGTAATTAAAATACAATCACACAATTTGGACATTAAAGGCTAAAATGCAAAAGATGCCTATTTTTGTGATTTTCATTTTTGTAAGATAAAATTAATTACTCCTAATTGTAGAATTAAATCCTAAATGCAAATGCGATATATATATATATATATATATATATATATATATTGTCATTATTTTTAAAAATGACACTAAATTCACAACAATTGCAAACAAACTAAAAAAAATATTTTATTTTGAATTTTTGGGAGTAATTCTCATATAGGGCAAAAATCACGTGCTCACATTTAGTACATCTTTATATCTCATGTTTGCTCTTGTTCGGATTAATCATATATAAAACAATTTTATTACATTGTGAAATACAAGTATATATAGAATAATTCAGTATTTTTAATTATTTTAATCATATATGCATTTATATTTTCCTCACTTTATTTCTACATAATTATTATGCTCTTCGCATGTTGTACATACATAACTATATGCATCAATATTTCTATTGTAATGTATTTATATGTATTACGACATGATATTTGTATTCATTTAAGCTTCATTACTATCAGTTAGAGAATCCGGAACCAAAGTGTTGTTAAATTTATAAAAAAAACGTTTTTATGTTTTTAAAAAAAAATGTGACATATGTATATACAACGCCACTTTATGTGGCGTTGTATCCTAACGGTAACGGCTCCGTTAGTGTACAACGCCACAATAAGTGGCATTGTGTAATAAAGTTTATGTACAACGCCACCTATTCATGCGTTGTACGTTCTTGATTCACTGAACAGTACAACGCCTGAATAGGTGGCGTTGTATCACCACCCTGGCCTAAATTCTACAGCATTTCTCACCACCCGGGCCTAAATTCTACATCATTTCTCACCACCCCGAGCGAATTATAAGAACTTTTTTATAGTGCCCGCTAAGTGTCATATTAAACAACAATTGCTTAAACAATTTAAGTGGTTAGAACGTAGAGTAAATGGAAGTGTGGAATAAATAATTCCTACTATGTGTTTAGTTCATTTGTATGTTTTTCATTCTTATTAAGTTATGTTTGTGTTTGTGTTTGTGTTCTAATAATTTAAGTTTAAGTTAAATATTATGTATTAATAGACGAAATAATTAAATACGAAATAATAAAATAAATGATGAACTAAAAAATGAAATAATAAAATAAATGATGAACTAAAAATTTAATAGATATATTTAATTAAATATTGTTTTTACAAAAAATATTATTTACAACATATACAAGATATAAAGTAACTATCTTGTATGTGTCCCGTAATGTGTGTGCTTCAAAGCAGCCGTCGGCCTCAGGCGCATCCCCGCCCGTCCAGGTACGCTATCAGGATCATCATCATCGAATTTCCTCCTAATGGCTGGATGTGGCTCAGGATGACATGCAGCAGTCGTGCTGTCAGGTCCAGCAGAATACTACATAATAAAGTAAAAATTAGTTTATAAAAGCACATAATAATTTATAATTAATAGTTTTATTATCTTACCATCATAGCGTCTGGATCCTATATGTAGTCATCTGCCGCATCGTCAACTGAAGTCTGAACAAGGAGATTATTATAATGTAATAAATAAAATAAGTTATAGTTAAAAGAAATTTCATATTCAGAAGTAATAAACTCATACCTGAGCATGCGAAGAGCTCCCAAAACTCAGCCGGCGGCCACTGGATATATCCCTGGTTGGTGCACCCTCAGATGTGGTAGATGGGCCAGGGTAGTATGCACCCCAATCCGCTGCTTGAAAATCAGAGCCCGTGATCAATAATGGACCATGTGGGGTAATCTGTGAAGGGCCTGCAGTGTCGTATATACCAAGGCTGTAAGACGGAATGTCCGTCTCATCACCGGGAGCATCACCGGCCTCATCGGGAGCATCCTGCTGGACACCATGTCCTCGGGCAGCATGAGGTCGCCGGGCAGCACCTGGTCGTCGGGCAGCAGGTCGTCTGGCACCAGCAGGTCGTGGAATACCACGACCTCGCTGGTATGTGGCTGGATCAACATAATCAGCCTCCTGTGCCAAGCGCTGATCCGATCTGGCACGCTCTAGTGTCTCGGCAACCACTGCCATGAATCGACGACCATAATCTATAATGGCCGCTGGATCGTGCGCATAATCCTGCATCTCCCGCCCCATACGGTGGACGGTATGCAATCCAATGGCCTGCACAAAAGTAAATAATGTAAACTAGGTTTAACTCACAACATTATATGTACATTATTAAATATAACATAAAACTTACCAGAGCCTCGTGTCTCCCGGCGTATGAGATGTACCGCCCATCTACCTGATGCACTGGGTTGCCGACAAATAGACGGGACACTGTACGATACCATGCTAGATACCCTGCAATAGGATAGTGTTGTGGAGGTGGGATCAAATCACCTCGGCTATCCCAAATGCCCAGCTGAGTCTGGAGCCAGCCTAAAAAGGTGTCGTCCATCCTGCTACGATCACCCCTCTCATAATGTGTAGGATGCCATGAAGGATAAGGCGGTATAGGCTGCAGCATGCCAAACTGACGACAAACTCGCTTTGAGGCATGATGCTCCACTATATCTAGGCATGTGAGAGGGACAGAAGACCTCCAAATAGCCCGACCTAGAGTACAGTATCCTGGGAGGGTAGCTAGCAACTCCTCACTATAGGGTGTCCAGATGAACTATCAAATAACAACACAAATGGTTAGTATTCATAACACTAATTTAAACAATAACTGGTACGTTTAGTTAGATTTTTACCTATGCATCCTCTAGGAAGTCTAGCACATCCCTGAAGGCTGGAAGATTATGATGGGTATCAAATCCCCGCGTATATCCACGCCGCATGACCCACCTGGCAGCTAAAGGAAGGTCTGGTAATGCGACGTCAGCTGGTATCAGTGGAAAAGGTGGGTTAAGCTGCACAAATCGCTCCCAAACCCAAATCTAACATAGAAAGTTGATGTATACTGTGAGATAAAATATATTTAGGTAGATTTAACTGGGGGCAGATATTTTCATTGAATATGTTCTCACCTGTAGAAGGGCTAGGAAGCCGCAAATATCTCTCTGTGTGCCCATAGAAGCCCGACACATCTGCCTGTACAGGAATGCGAGGACAGCAGCACCCCAGCTGTATGTAGCTGTATCCTCGAACCGTGTAATGTGGTGGAGAAACCGGAGGCTAACAAGATTACCCGAAGTGTTCGGGAACAAGACACCCCCAAATAAAACGAGCAGCAACAACCTAGTGTAGTGGCTCACAACCTCCTCCTCTCAGTCATCAGTAATATGAGGGTGGAGCTGCTCCAGACGCTGTCTAATAGGGGTTAATGGTACCCGACTGATCCCAGCCCTATGATCAACGGCCTCCGGCCTCAAACTTGTCAGCATCTCTAGCAAATCCCAATACATCTCACGGGGCCCGAAGGAAAAAGAACAGGTAACCCATCGGCTGGCAGGCCGTATAAAACCTCTACGTCCTGCAACGTAATAGTGGTCTCGCCAATGGGAAGGTGGAAGGTGTGCGTCTCCGGTCGCCACCGCTCAATGATGGCCGTGATCAATGAGAATCCAGCTGTATCCGGCCAATCCAAATAATCCTGTAGAATCCCATCACCTCCAAGTGATGGACGACTCTAGAATGTAAATCTCGGACACTAAGGAAATCCCGCAATATATCGATCCGCCGACCCCGAAATGTGTCGGTTAATAACTGTCCGTCCCAGATATACTCAGATCGATGCTGCGGCTGTAGGCCTAATAGCTCTAAGATCCTAGGGCCAGGATGTATGGGCGCATCCATGTCGTCGATTGTAAAATTAAAAAATTTAATAACTTGTAAAAGTTACACATTTAATAATTTAATTGTATAAATTGCTGATAATTTTTAATAACTTAATTTTGAGGCCCAGCGGCACCAAACTATTATTAATTTTTTATAATTTAAAGTTACATTTTTAAATATTTTATTGTCTAAATTAAATATTTTTAAGCTCTCGGGCTCGATGTTTTTGAGCTCCCGTGTTCGATAATATTTAATAACTTAATTTTAAGGTCCAGCGGCACCAAACTATTATTAATAGCTATGTGTATGCATATAATTATAAAATATATTTAGAATAATTGAATTGTCTAAATTAAATATTTTTGAGCTCCCATGTTCGATGTTTTTGAGCTTCCGGATTCGATAATTTTTAATAACTTAATTTTAAGGCCCAGCGGCACCAAACTATTATTAATAGCTATGTGTATGCATATAATTATAAAATATATTTAGAATAATTGAATTGTCTAAATTAAATATTTTTGAGCTCCCGGGCTCGATGTTTTTGAGCTCCCGGATTCGATAATTTTTAATAACTTAATTTTAAGGCCCAGCGGCACCAAACTATTATTAATAGCTATGTGTATGCATATAATTATAAAATATATTTAGAGTAATTCAATTGTCTAAATTAAATATTTTTGAGCTCCTGGACTCGATGTTTTTGAGCTCTCGGATTCGATAATTTTTAATAACTTAATTTTAAGGCCCAGCGGCACCAAACTATTATTAATGGCTATGTATCCCGGACTCGATAATTTTTGAGCTCCCAGGTTCGATAATTTTTTTGCTCCCGGGTTCAATAATTTTTGAGCTCCCGGGTTCAATAATTTTTAATAACTTAATTTTGAGTATCAAAATTACAAGCTAAATACTGCACATTACTACGCTACAAGGCTCTTAAATTTCCTAGCCTAAAAAGAGTCTATGTTTTACTACGCTAAAAATGTCTCTATTTTACAACTAACAACTAATATAAATTACACAAATATGAATAAATAACTAACATTTCTAACAAGTAATCTAAAATATAAACTAGTTCGGAAAATAACATAAAATAACTAAAACTAACTAAAACTAAAACTAACAAGTAATCTAACAAGTTCGGAAACTAACAAGTAATCTAACACGTTCGGAAACTAACAATTAATCTAAAATACAAACTAGTTCGGAAACTAAAAAATAGTAGTATAAACATACCTTTTTACGGATGAAATATATTAATATAAAGCTTCCAAATTCGTCTACCCACGAAGTCAATAGCGTAAAACTATAACGGGACTTATATGTATAACCCGGGGGGACCAAAAAATTTTTTTTTTTTTTTGGTCGGTTGGTCGCGGTGTGGGGAGAGGGGGGACCGCCTGGTTTTTTAATTTGAAGAAGAAGAAGAAGTGTGAGGAAGAAGACGGGAGGAGGGTTTAAATAATGGGTTCAACGCCACCTACTATGGCGTTGAACCTGACAGATTCTTAAATAAAGGTTCAACGCCATAGTAGATGGCGTTGTACATAATGGACATTATGTACAACGCCATCTACTATGGCGTTGTATATACTTATGTTTTTTTTTAACCTATTTTCGATACAAATTTTAAATTTAACAATACTTTGGTTTCGGATTCCCAGTTAGACGCATTTACATTCTGCCCAGAATATATAATATAGTTAAATGTATTCTTAAGGAGATTTATCGAACATACTTCTAACATGTATTCAGATATATTCTTAAGACATGTATTCAGATGTATTCATTGAAGATACTTCTAACAATGATGCATACGACTAACATAATGCAGTGGTTAATGCTATTTGTGTGGAGTCAAGAGTAGAGGGGAACACTACATCAGAGGTGTCATGCAACATACCACCTATAGGCCAAGATAGTGTATCTACAGATTACTATGTATCTCAATTTGAGCTGGACAAAATTTTTTTTCCTAGTCAAATTCCAGAAATTAGAATTATGATACGCAACAATGCAAAAAATATTGCATCAACCCCAGTACCATCTCATAAGAATCGGCGACCAAATAAATGACATTCATCGCCTTAAGAGTCTAACTTCGACTTTGCAGGTTAGTATTTTATAAACTAACTATATATTTCTCCATAGTTTCTATAATTAACTATACATGAATTCAATGAACAACATGTACCTCAGTAAAGTTGACCCCGTTTTTGAAAAAAGACAGTCATTTGAGGATGATTCAATAACGGGGCCACAATCTACATTAATCATTCAGGATACGACAATGGGTCCATGATGGTCTTCTTGCTAGACATGAGCAGAAGTGAATTTTTTCTCGGTATAAGGCCTTATATGGTAGGAGATGCAGATCCCCAGTGGGTTGGTTTAAGCCGGGCGAGGCCAGATTATTGGGCACAGAGATGGTTCAGGACGCGATGGACAAGGTCAAGGTGATTCAGGATAGACTCCATGCAGCCCAGTCCAGACAGAAGAGCTATACAGATAATAAGGTTCACGATGTGGCATTTGTGGTCGGCGAGCGGGTTCTACTTCGGGTCTCGCCTATGACGGGCGTCATGAGATTTGGGAAGAAAGGGAAGCTGAGTCTGAGATTTATTGGGCCTTTTGAGATTTTGAGGCGAGTTGGGGAGGTTGCTTATGAGCTTGCCTTACCTCCTAGCCTAGCTGGAGTCCATTCGATATTTCATGTTTCTATGCTCCGAAGATATCATGGTGACACGTCACACGTATTGGATTTCAGTTGAGTCCAGCTGGACAAGGATCTATCTTATGTTGAGGAGCCAGTGGCCATTTTGGACAGACAGATCAGAAAGTTGAGGTCAAAGAACATCACTTCAGTGAAGCCCTAGTGGCGGGGTCAGCCGGCCGTTGGGAGACCGAGCAGGATATGCACAGCCAGTACCCTCATCTTTTTGATACTTCAGGTATGTCTTTTATGCTCATTCGAGGACGAACAAATGTTTAAATGTAGGAGGATATAATGACCCAACCGGTCATTTTTGGAATTTACGCCGCGATCCCCTATTAACCGCTTTTTCTAAGTTCATTTCTGCTAATTTGGTTTGCCGGTACATTTGGTTCTAGGAGTAGGAGTGTTTTGGGACACTTAGTCCCTAAATGAGAGCTTAAGAGTTGAAAAATGGTTCATATTTGGAACAGTGAATTTTTCAAGTTCTGGTCTGATCGTAAATTTTTGATTCGAGGGTTGGTTTGGGATTTCGGAAGTTGTTGTAGCTTTATCATGTCATTTTGGATGTGCATGTAAAATTCCAGATCATTCGGACAAGTTTTGGATAGGTTTTTGATCGAAAATGTGTTTGGTTAGAATTTGAAGTTCATAGGCTTGAATCTTTGATTAATTTGTGTTTCTGGTGTGGTTTAGGTGGTTTAAGGATTTGAGCAAGTTTGAATGATGTTATGGGACATGTTTGTAGGTTTGGTTGAGGTCCCGGGGGCCTCGGGTATGTTTCGGATGCCCAACGGGTTATTTTTGGAACTTGTTGAATTGTTGAACTACTGGTATCTGGTATCCTTCTATGCGACCGCATACTTTCATTCGCGATCGCATAGAGTAATTCTGGAAGGGGCAAAATTTCCTTCATTTCGATCGCATAGTTCAGCTCCGCGATCGCGTAGCTTTGGGTCCTCCTCTTATGCGAACGCACTAGCCCTGTTGCGATTGCATAGGGTTAGTTTCCCCTCTTACGCGATCACGTAGCCTCATACCGCGATCGCATAGACCAATTTCAGGGTCTTCATTTTTTTCTTCTTCGCGATCGCATCTCCCTTCATGCGATCGCATTGAACAAAGGACCTAGGCAGGTATACTCTTTCAAAACGAGGGTTCCTCCATTTTTAACAAAATAAAAGTTAGAGAGCTCGGTTTTGGGAGATTTTGAGGGATTTTCAAAGACAACGATTAGGTAACGATTCCTTACTGTCTTATGATTAATACCCATTAATCTAACCTCGAATTCAACCTTTAATTTCGGATTTTGAATGAAATTTGGGATAAAATCCTTAGGCCTAATTGTGATGATTTGAAGGGGCACTTGATCTCCGATTTGGGAGAATTTTATATGGTTAGACTCATGAGAATACGGGGGTTCTGGAAATATAAAGATATTTCGATTTCGAGATGTTGGCTGGAGGGTCATTTTGGTCATTTAACCTATTTTCACGCCCTAGCTTTAATTTTAATAGTGGAATTAGTTGTTTGCAATATTATTTACGATTTGTAATTGAATTGGATATATTTGGTCCATTTGGAATCGGATACTCGTGGCAAGGGCATTGTTCCCTTGTCTAACCTTGTGTGGGGGACCTTTTTCCTTAGGACATCTTATGTGTTGATTTAAATGCCTTGTACGCGACGTGACGAGCGTGTACTTGTGCAAATTATTGAAAATCCACTTTACTAGAATTGCTCAAACTGTATTTTCTCCGTTATTTGTGATTTAAGTGCAAGACTATACTTGTGTTAGTTATAGAAGTATGATTAGATAGAATTATCTGCTTAATTGCTTAATTGCCTTAATTGAAATTTCGTGAAGCATGTAGGGCCATAACTTAACTGATGCTTGTAATTGTGTATTTTATTCTCTGAATATTCCCCGTTTTGGTTGTGTTTTTACATTGGGACTGCGAGTTCATTTCCCGGAGAACCTTTACTACCGATAAAATGGACTGCAGGTTCAATTCTTGGAGATCCTTTGCCGCTGATAAAATTGATTGCAGGTTCGATTCCCGAAGATCCTTTGCCACTGATATAATGGACTATGGGTTCAATTCCCGGAGATCCTTGTTATTGATATTATGGACTACGGGTTCGATTTCCGGGAGATCCTTTATTACTGATATTATAGACTACGAGTTCAATTCCCAGGAGATCCACTGGACAATTGAGAAATACTTGTTATGTTATTTTTTCTTGTTTAGCTTAATTGTCATTGACTATTAGCTTCTATCCTATTTTGTTGTCATTTCAGATTATTTCCTGATTTATACTGTTCATTATTGTTATTATTATGTTTATTCTCAGTAGGGCCCTCACCTTCCTCGTCACTACTCAACCGAGGTTAGGCTTAGCACTTACTTAGTACCGTTGTGGTGTACTTATGCCTCTTCTACGCATGTTTTTATCATGTGCAGATCCAGGTACTTCTGGTCGGACTTTCTATCAGTGATCCAGGTGATACGTTCGGAGACTTGAGGTATACTATGCCGTGTCCGCAGATCGAAGAGTCTCTTTCTACTCTACCTTATAGTTAGTAGTTACATTTCATGTGTTCAGTTGTGTAGACATTTCTGGATGTTAGAGCCATAACTTATGTTCTTTTAGCCTGTGTTGGCCGTGGATTTCCGGGTCTTTGGGAGGATTTTAGAATGTTAAGTGTTAAAGTGTATGTGTCAGGCGACAATTTTATACATCGTTTATGCTACTCAGTTATGATTATAAATTCTGCAGTTTTGTTATTACTTCCGCAATATATTAGACTTACCTGATCGTGAAGATCGGGCGCCGTTATAACGTGTTCACAATTAGTAAACTAGGATCGTGACACGTACAATGGACATCACAAGGTAAAATTTTAAAAAAATTTAGACCTTATTCAACTACGCTCAAATGTGGAGGAAAAATTTGAAGAATATGGTACTGGAATCTTCGATTGATAAAAGTGTGCTAGAATCATTATTTGTCCAGATAGTAGAGAATTACCATTCTGTGCCATGTCTTATATAATTTTACTACCTTAGTAGAATATATGCGGAAATTAGTATACGATCGAGTATTATGTCAATAAGAGAAAAGTAAACTCCAATTAAGGATTATTTAATTCATAATCTAAAAATTACAGTGATATCTCGATTCCTAATAATAATAATAATAATAATAATAATAAATAGTTGTTGTTTTAAATACATGTGCACTTCAATTTTTTCATGCCGTCTTGAGTTACTTTGAAAAGCCCCAAACTAAGATAAAGTAATATAATATCCTAATGTATGAAAATAGAGCATACCTTATGATTGTGTTTCCTCAAAGAGTTCTTTTTTTTTTAAATACAAATTGAAGTATTGTTTGTGCAGTAGCAATATGAAAATAGTCATATGTCCTTTCATTATTAGCATTACCCATTAGTTAGTTAATACAAGTAAACTAAAATTTTGATCCATTTATGTAGAGTAACATATTGATGAGATGCATGGATGGATGTAGTAGATCATATCAGCTTGTTTAAATTTTGGAAGAAAAAAAAACAACTTTTACATTTTCGTGCATCTAATAATTCAAATAAATGCTCTTGGAACATGTATACCGTTAAAGATTTACTATCTTTTTTGTATAAAATTTATAATAATTTACTATATAGAATCACGTGCAACGCACGTGTCTAAAAACTAGTATGAATACATGTATTTAAAGACCATAAATAAATATCTATTAAACACATCATTGATGATAAAGTGAAAATCCACAAATACTCATAAATACATCAACGTTTAACTTACAACTCCAACCAATAATACAAAATACAACAAAAATTAAAATTTAAATGCACGTAAACCAGACAACATTAGACCTATCAACCCGGAATTGAAACCTTTGGGATATAGCACCACCCTTCCAATGTAGCCTTATCCTTATATACTTGTCCAACAATAATCTCCTTTTGATTAGTTTTTGAAATTATCAAATCCTTGTCCAGTTCAAACACCCCAATTGCTTCCCCTAAATTGACAAAAGCTAGAGCAACCGTATCATCTATACCGGAATTATACCTTTGAAGTGATTTGTCTATTCAATTATTGTTATGCACAAAGGATACATCCCTAATTCTTTGTTCTATTTTTTCACCTCTACATACACCCTGTAACCCATGTCATTGTGTATTTCCATTGACGTGCTATTCCCTTCTACTTTGTATTGAATTTTAATGGAATTTGTGCTCAAATCTATGCACATTTGATTAGAAATTGACACAATCAAATCATTATACGGTACATAATCCTTTATCAGTATTCCCTTAATTGAAAAATCGACGTAATTGCTCTCACTGTTCCACTTGCCAGAATGACGCAATAATACTGTTAAACTTGCCGTGTGTATAATGGAATTATACCGTATTTTATATACAATTGTATCAATCGTACTTTTCATGATTGAATTGAGAACTGGGAACAGAGAAAAGGGAGAAGTGAAATTCCAGATGTTGCTCTTGTTTTTGCTATTTTTCTTGTTGAATTGTGAATGGAAGAATATAGATTAATGGTTAATAGTTTTTGTTCGTTGAATTAAATTAGGAGAATATAAGGTGATTTGATTTCCTTTCCGTTTTAACAAGGTCAGCCTTCCAGGTTTTACGCAAATACGTTATTGTATTCACGATAAGGCCGCGTGAATACAGTCAAATATATATCAACCTTAGCTGGAATGCCCATTTTCATGCCTATTTTTGTTATTGTATTAATGAATACAATAACTTAAATATATCAAATACATCACATAACCATATAAAAGATATCTATAATACGTAATATAACAAAATGTATCTTTAAATGACTAATTACACCTAAAAAATAGTGCTTTATGAAAAATTCTCCAATATTTTCCACCCTATCTCATTCTTGCTTGTATCATTTTGGTTTGGAAAAGCATTGCAAACCTCATCCAAGTAATATGGGCTCAGAAGTTCTGAAAGTCCATGGGATCTTTACACAAATAACAATATTAATTAATTGTAGTTTTTAGTTATATACGTAAATTATATATATGTAATATATAGATTATGCATATATTATATATTCACCTGCTATATTCAGTTTAACTGAGATGGTGGACAACTATTTGGGTTGATTCTTGAGAGATTTTTATAAACCACTATTGTTTAGTGGTTATTAGTTAGCTATTACTATCATTTACTATATTACTTCTTATGCTTATATTTTTCAGTTTTGCTCGAGTGTATTCGATGTATTTAAGCTATTGTATTCATGAATATGGTAGCAAAACTCAGCCTGAAGTAATGGAGTATAGCTAGGCAATTACTATATACGACCGTAATCACGATATGTATTTGTGAATACAGTAACATAAATAGCATAAATCACGATCTATTCAGTTATTTTTAAATGGAAAGTGAATCAATTAACACAAATAGACTCCTAATATAACTCAACAAACTCAATTATAAACTTAAATACATAAATTATACTATTAATTAAATAAAACATATGAATACATTCATGAAATATAGCGAGACAGTGAATACAATGAAATACATGGAATGCAGCGAGATACATTGAAATACAAAAAACAAAGACAATGAAATACATAGAATATAACAAGATACATTGCAATACAATTAAAAAAAAGGGGTAACAACCTCTTCAAGTTGCACAACTCCAAACTCGTCATTTTTGTTCAAGACTAACCCGAATGTTGTCTCGTTGATAGCAAATGTCGAACCTCCATTGTCAGCCTCAATTTACCCTATATCAGATTTTGACATTAATACGAAAAAAGCATTTTTTAGCTATTACCCCAGCGAATCAGGATGTTGCAACGTTTGATGCTATAGAGATTGCTCGAGAAGTTGACCCAACTGCTACGGTAAGATCAGAGATCCTGGAAGAAAATGACAGGGTGACTGGAAAGACAAAGCAAAATTCTCCTCTTCCAATTAATCTCAGCATCTACTCTCCAAACTTTGTCAATTTGACGTTAGTAGATTTACTTGATTTAACAAAGGTCGCCGTCGAGGGGCATCTTGAAAGTATAGTTCCGGAAATTGGAGATATGGTTCGATTTCGACATTGATTTACAGCCTCATGTCACTGACAATGAAAATTTTGTTCGACAATGGAGATGAATTCATGGAGAAAGACTGGCGTAGAGAGAGGGGGGGGGGTGGAGAAACATCTGAAAGAATAACAACAACAACAACTATCCAGTATAGTCCCATAGAGTGGGGTCTGGGGAGGGTAATAAGTACGCATGTCTTACCCCCGCACGAAAGGGCAGATAGGCTATTTCCGATCGACTCTCGGCTCAGGACAAGGAAAATAAAAGAAAAGAAAAAAGCATTAGTAACTCCAGCATAAATTCCATAAATAATTATGTAAACATAAACCATAAATAACATGGCAAGCAAACGGAAAAGATAAACAAAAACAAAAACAAAAACAAAGGGGGTACATAATTAATTATATGACCATAAACTGCAAATAAAATGGCATACAATAACAATGCCCACCCAACCCCGCACAACCCCGGTCAAGAAGAGCGAAAAATTCCAGAAGCCCCTATCCTACCACCTTGATACTAGACCTCCAAATTTTCCTACCAAGGGTCATGTCCTCGGTAATCCGCATTCTAGCCATGTCCTGCCTAATAACCTCTCCCCAATACCTCTTTGGCCCCCCCCTGCCTCGACTCGCACCAACAACCACTAGCCGCTCGCAACTCCTCACCGGGGCATCGAGGCTTCTCCTCCACATATGCCTGAACCACCTGAGTCTTGCTTCCCGCAGCTTCTCATCCACTGGGGCCACCCCCACCTTCTCCCGAATAACTTCATTCTTGATCTTATCTAACCTGGTGAGCCCGCACATCCACCCGAGCATCCTCATCTCTACAACCTTCAATCACTGAACATGGGAGTTCTTCACCGGCCAGCACTCCGCCCCATACAACATGGCAGGTCTAACCACAACTTTATAAAACTTCCCCTTGAGTTTCTATGGCACTTTCTTGTCACACAAGACTCCAGATGCAAGCCTCCATTTCGACCACGCTGCCCCTATACGGTGAGTAACATCCCCGTCGATCTCTCCGTCCCCGTGAATCACCGACCCAATATATCTGAAACGGTCCCTCTTGGCGATGACCTGAGATCCAAGCTGTGTCCCTGCCTACTTCTTCTTCGCTCGACTCAACACTAAACTTGCACTCTAGGTATTCTGTCTTAGACCTGCTTAGTGTGAAACCCTTAGACTCGAGAGTTTGTCTCCAGATCTCCAACCTCTCGTTACACTCATTTGAAAGAATGAGAGAAAAAAAAAATACAAAGCGTATTTTATGGCTTAAGGGTAGAAGTTGACCATAAATACATATTTGATTATAAAAATAAAAATGTAGCTATGGAATATATTTTTTTTAAATTATTTATTTAAAATAAATAAGTTATCTATCTTTGCTACGGGAGGTAAAAATTACTTAATTCTTTGACTTGGAACTGAAACCCAATACAAGCTAATGGGCTTAATTTATTAAAAGCCCATTATTGGTCAACTTAGACTGTGATCAATAGAGTGGTGCATGGGCCCGGGTAACGCGAGATGAGAATCGTAACGTTTGGCTATGTGTCTCCCTCTCAGCCTCTCTCCCGCCATTCCTTAAAACACCGTAAAACCATTACCAACAATCAAAGCTTGAAAATGGCTACTATTTTGTCAACAACACCAGTAGCAATTCGATTATTTCCTTCAAATTCAAAGCGCTATCCGGTATTTTCTTAGCAATTTCAATTCTCAATCTTTACCTTTTAAATTGCAACATTATTCATTGCTTTTTCTTATAAATGCAGTGTTACTTGCATAGACCAGTGAGAATTCGGAAAACTGGGATTCACATTCAGAAGCATTATCAAATTTCTTTCATATTCAACAAGAGGTTGGCAAAAATCTGTTTCATTTGTCTTCCCTTCGTATAAGAATTCAGATTGATTTATATAGTCACATTTTAAAATTTGATTTGATACTTCTCTATTAAACTAACATTTCAATTGGCATAAAAGTATTATTTTCCATCATCACTGTACTACTATATAAGGCAAAATAAATGTCTTAAACTCCGTACGGAACATAGATTTTTTTTTGGGCAGTGCTGGTTATGTTTCTGGATCAGTAGGATGAAGATTGAATGAAATATTTACTTGTTAAGACAATTTAGTGAAGTTCAACTACTTTTCCGTTTTGTATAGGTGACATTTATACTGATCATCAAATTAATTGTTTGGATATATTAAGCAGGAAAAAATTCATATGTGCAGTTAGTAAAGATGCTGAGGAATCTTTCAAAAAGACAGTGGAGGTGGATAGGCTTATAGATACATTGAGGGAAGCAAGTGATAAGGAAGTATGTAGATTTGCTTTCAATTTCTTTCATGACTTTCTCCAGTAGGCATGTATCTGCCTACTCTAGATCCTTTTTTTTATCACAGTGGTGTCAGTACATATGTAACGGGTAACTCTTTCCTCCAAGGCTTAGATGAAGAAATTACTTGTATGATTTGTCTCTGTTCGGAATTGAACCATGGTCTCCCCTTGGTCCATTCCTGCTTACTCTCGATCTTAGCTTTTATTCGGTTTTTATAGTAATGAATCACATTTAGGAGATCAAACATATTTTCAGTAAGTTAAGCATTCCATCTGCTTATAATTATATTCTCAAATTTTATTGTTCAAGGGCATCGAATGCTCTTCTTTCCGGGGAGGACTTCTATTGGACTATAAGCCAATTGTTATCTCAAAATTTGTAAAAAGAAAAAGAGCTGGTTGGTAATTGAAGTGTTTTATATCTTCCACTTCTTAAAATGATCTCCTTGTGAAACCTAATTATGTCGAATTAGCTGAGTGAGCTTCAGATTTGGTATGGATTGGCATCAATGCTATGACCTAGTAATTCAATTAGAACAATGCAGTAACTAATAAGACCACAAGCGTGAAGGTAATCCTACCAAAGGATGTACACATGCAAAATATCACAGCAGTAAGACCAACAATTACTTGATGACAACAAGAATAATTGCTTTGTGCTAGTTCTTATCTAGTCATGCCTCCGATTTGCATTCACCTAAAGCATTCCGAGGGATCTATGGTGGTTAGTTGGCAAGATAGCTAATAGGCATCATCTACTGTGTACCTGCAGCAGATTCTAGTTTGTTGCCCTTCTCCTCATCTATCTGCATTCAATTGTTTTCAACCATGAGGCTGCTAGTGTAGTTGTGGGTTCTTTTTTATCAATTAGGTTGCTTCTGTCTCTTAGTTGAGGAATTCTGGTCAAGCCTTATCTTTCCTTTTCCAATTATAGGTTTGATTGTCCTGTTAAGCTCTCTATCATTGTGATTCTTAACATGCAATGATACCCTTAAAGAGCTATGAAATATATAGATATACTAGTCATCAAGTTGGGACCATTTTCTCTATCTCAGCTTTGATCTACATTGATGTAAATGTTCCTTTATCATTCTTTTTGTTATGGTTGCAGCTGCCACAGCTAGTTGTGGAGAATGTTCTCGCTTTCAATGAGAGCTTTTGGATAAGACTTGCAGCTAGAGCGGACACCTGCAAATCGGACGATGACAAAGCATGGTTCCATTTCTTATTAATTTCAGCTGGTTTATGCTTCATAACTTCTTTCAACTTCCAAAATAAGCTTTGTCGACTTTCTTTTACAGAAAGATTATGAAGAGCTGGCGTTGTCAGTAATGAACATCGTAGATCGTCTTGTTCACAAGACAAAAGTATATATTCTATATCCCTTCTGAACTACGCATAACAAGTGTATGTATTTTGCGTGCCTATCTGATCATAAGTAACTTCTATTTAGCATCAGATTAGGGCCTTGCATGTTATTGGAGAGATGGAGATGAACAATCAGGAGAAATGGTCAAGGATTTTCTTATTTTCCTATTAGTGTGAAGGCTCATGGAAAAATCACGCCGCGCTTGAAATCCCTTTTAGTGTCATTAGGCATACCTTAAATTTGCCACTTGATCAAATTAAGTATAGCAAAGCTAAGAAAAGAAAATTCCTTGAGTATTTCCATATGGTAAGATTTGAGTGTAGGATGTGTTATTTGTCTTCTTTCATGTTCCTCACATCTCCAAACAAAAAGCACGCCGCTCCTTTTTTGTTCTCTCTCTGTTCTCAAACCTCATTTACCACTGCCACAGAAGCTTGGTGCTTTTGACCACAGCAATAATATTTTTTTGCTATGCATTTCATATGATCAACGGCCAGTTTCTAATGGCATTTCCTTTCTCCCTGCAGGAAAAGATAGACTCATCTACTGACGTGCTCAAAGCAATCTTAGAACCTGTGCTTGACGAAGTGGAAGAAATTTCTTGGCCTGTTAGGGATCCTGAGGCTCTCAGTCTTATGGAGAAAGTATGTTTTTTCATCCTGTCTTATTTGAACTAGTTTTTACAGTTGATTCTTTTGAAATGCCAGCCAGGGCCAAGACATGAAGTGAACATCATCTCCTCCTAAGTCAAATGTAAGGGGGTGCAAGTAAGAGGTTGAGTAATGGAACTATGCTAGACTGCTTACGTATTCCCCCCCAAAAAAATGCTTGAGTTCTGTTAGTGTTCATGTAATCTATTGTACATAAAATTTCGTTCTTCTATTTTTTTTATATGATTGTTTTCTTGGGCATTATCGCTATGTGTTATACCTGTTTTAGTTTACTTCATTCAGGAAATAAATCAAAGGGAGCAAGAGGGCCAACTTGATGAAGGGTTCCTCTCAGAAGTCAATGCACAGCTGCGGCAGGTGAGTCTTTTTGAGTTAATTTCACTGCCTAGTTCTCTTTTATGGTTTAAGTTTACTCCGGATCTTTGTAAGCTGGCATTGTGATTTAGTTTAATGCATATTGTATTTTATTTTTCTTTCTCTCGTCTGGGAGTCAGATTACTTTTGCCATGGAAAACCTTCCAGCTGAAATTGAAGATTCACTTGGACCCCAGAATTCACTCTTTTATCTTTCATGTATGCAAAAGAGTTGTCAAAAAAGAGAGCAATCTGTCGGGGCAGCCTGCGAGACATGACAGTTAAACAAAATGAAATGTAATAGTAATGGACAAAAAGAATGCACAGATGGAACATATGTCAATTTTGGTATATGAGTTTACAAGGAACTAAAAAGATTCTAAATAGTTATCTGCATGTATTGTTCCTAACACTAGTCCTCCCTGCTGGCCTTCCCTTTATGGGTTTTTGTTTAGCTGAAACAAAGGATAGTTTTGAAAATAGAAATTATCTCCCTACCCCATCATTGCCTCGCTCTTCTAATACTTCTTCATTCGTCAGACTCACTTCCTCATATTTTGTTGTGTTTCCTGACAACTTCCTTAACAGTATATTCACCCCTTCTTGGTTTTGGAACTTGTTCTTCTCCCTATTCGGTTTGACAGTAAATGAATTTGTTCTTTTGTTAACAGTAAATGATTTTAAGCTTGAGTTGGCAAACAAAGTTTTCAAGTCACAACTCACAAGCAAACTTTGTTTATATGAGGAATGATCATTATAGTGCACTTTTTTCACAGAGAACGATAATAGTACTGAGCTTTTCATTGTGTAGGCTAAAAAAGATGGGGACAAGCCAGGACTTGAAGCTATGTTACAAAAGGTTCTGCAATTGTATGCTTCCAGAGTGCTGTCAAAGCGGAGTTATGCAAAAAAAGGTCTTTTTATTGCTTAGTTCCATTTGACTTAATTGTTAAGTGATGAACTAGTTTTATCTATTCTCTAGGCCATCAGAATAAATCTTTTGTAACTGCGAAGTTGAAGCCCTTGTGTTGGTTTGCTGGCATGCTCAATCTGAAAAAAAGAATTTGTAGTTTTAATCCCTGCTTTGCTTTTGGTGCAGGAAATGAAGTGTTAAAAGCTGAACAGTTTCTTGAGAGCATTATCAAAGGTATCTCTCAATTTCGAGCTTATTATTAAACCGGAATCAGGGGTTCATATTAGTTGAATTGTGAGACCATATGTTTAAATTACTAGAGACGACACACTTATATTTGTTTAATCATGTCTTCAACACACCCATCTTTTTAATTGCTTAATCATGTTTACAACACACTTATGATAGAGAGGACATACTTATATGGCGAAGCAGAGAGTCGTACAGATATTGAGATTTTTTACCTCTCTGACTCTCTGCCTCGTTGTTCTAATTGTTTTTTCTCTCGTGGGTGGAGTCATTCTGATTTTCCCACATCAGATAATGGCCACCAACCTTGCGGTTTCTGAAGCTCATCCTAGTATTGGCTCTACTGTCTCAAGAGGCTGTGCTTGTATTGCACTTGCAGCAATGCATGTCACAGTTCATATCATGAGGCTCTTAAATTCTATAATATTGATAAAATGAATATTCTTCTTCCCCTCTCACATCAATTCACATTCTCACCAATCAATTGCAGAGTGACAGCCGTCTTTCTCTAAGATGATCTCTTCCCATTTCAGCACCGAAGTCAGCTGATCAGTACCCAAGTTTAGTGTCTGGCACCCACGCCATTGGACCCATCCCTCGAGGAAATGCAGATTCAACTTCATATCATCTCCATTTACCTGCATTCCTCTTGATGAACCAACCGTCACGGACATTGCAAATTTTCCGAAATACCCAATCTGTCTCTGACCACATTTATTAGTAAAATCTGTTGCAGCAGTAGACTTGAAATGTTTGTCCCTGCTCCAGTTTGAGTTACAGAACTTTTTTCCCGTTGAATTGTTGAATTAAGGAAGAACTAGTGGTGTGCTCTATGAATTTGGTACACTAGATAAAGGTGATAGTCGCTGTAGTAGCTTTAAAATCGGAGAGGAAAGGAGTTAGTCTGTTATATTTTTATGCTCGTGATGCTTTCATGTCTTGTCTGTTTGTTACGTAAAATTGGTTAAGCGAACAACTTTTCCAGCATATATCTTAATCCCTGGTCATTTTAATATTTGCTATTCTAGCATTTCTTCTGCACTAAAGGAGAAAGTGTTAGTTTCCTGGTTTTAGGTTTTAGTAGTTGTCGTGGATTCCCTTCTCAGTTTGCCATTAAAGGTGTATTCGGACACAGATAAAGCCTCAAAATAACCATACTTTAAGGTGGAGGTATTTGAGTCTTTGTTAATGGAGTTCAGGTGGTGTAATAAGTTTGAGTTGATATACCATATCAAGGTCAATGTTTTACAGTAATTTATATCATGTGGCAAGTCAATGGTTGGGGGCGGGGGACTAAGAGCCCGTTTGATTTAGCTGATTTAGAGTAGCTTATAAGCATTAGATGCTGAAAAATACTTTTAAGTGCTGAAACTGATTTAAAAAATAAGCATTTACGTGTTTGGATAAAAGTACTGGAATTATAATAAGCAGCTGAAGAACTGGGTATACGAAGAGTTCTGTTTTAAAAAAGAAAAATTTTAGGGATAGAATAGTAAAGATGCTGGTCAAACCTAAAGTGCTTATAAGCTGAAATTTGAAACTTACTGCTTTTGGCTTATAAGCACTTTTAATTTTACCAAACGTGTAGATAAGCCAAAAAGTGCATATAAGCCAGTTTGACCAGCTTATAAGCTTAGCCAAACACCCTCTAATCCTAAGAGGGTACATTTCCTACTCTTCACACAAAGGTAATCTGTAGATCAGATACCACAAGGGTAAAATTCATCTTGTTGGGGGCAATGGAGCAATTAGACTCTCTAGAGCAATGAGTTTCTCGGTTAACGTTGGAATTGGACATACATGACTTATCTCTCCTTATGAGAAGCTTTTACTCGCTCTCTATGATCCATTTACCAGCAGAACAATGCATAAGTGACCTTCACCTTCTTATGAATTTTCTTTACAATTGCCTAGAATGTATATTCTTTTTTCACAAAATGCACTTACCCCTTTGGTGCAGCACCAGAGGAAGAATGGAACAAGCTCTTGATAGATGGCATGACCATTGGAAAGGGTGATATTCCACCTAAGGAATTGTATGCTGTTATTAAGAAGAGAATGGAAAGGACTTTGATCCGTACGGTAGGGATGCAAAAGTTGATTTTTGCTCTGTGGAATTCATCAAAGGATTGTTCACATGGTTTACTCTTTATCTCTCTTTCTCTCTCAGGAGGGCGGTTCATACCAGCAGCGAGTTCTGATTGAGTATCTGAAAGGTATTGAGGCAAGAGCGGGGGAGATTGTCAAAGTACTCCAAGGTTGAGAATTGGTAGTAAACTACTAATTACACCTGGAGGTACCATAAGTCCACATTCTTTTTACAAAAAGCATGGTGATATTCGTTTATATATCGTCATTTCTCTACCACGCATCACTGAGCAACCTTTATGAAGCAATCTGAGATCCACAGTCAATCCCCTTGAGTTATGAGGTCTCTATCATGTTTAACATCTTCAATTTTTGTCCCATTGTTTTCTATTATTTATTTCTCCGCTCGTGTCTAGTTTTTATCCAATTTCTCTTCTCCTGCCTCCTGTTTGGTCCCTTGTACATCATCTAACCTGTAAGTATCCGGCATCGCAAGTTTTTCTGAGTACCACAACACAATGTGGCAGTGCAGTTTGGCAATTTTAACTTGAATGCTGTTTGCATGGCCTACATTAATCGGTTGTAAACTGGTGGAACTGTACTCCATGTCCTCGATTAATGAAATCTATCAATTGGTTTTGATTTCATAGTTAATGATTGAGCTGGT
The DNA here is from genome assembly GCA_032618575.1 of Nicotiana noctiflora. Classification (NCBI taxonomy): domain Eukaryota; kingdom Viridiplantae; phylum Streptophyta; class Magnoliopsida; order Solanales; family Solanaceae; genus Nicotiana; species Nicotiana noctiflora. The sequence goes on from JASVEL010010136.1 coordinate 212,563, forward strand.
GACCTCACTGCAGCAAACTGCATGCTGTGGAACTGTTTGATATAGCTACCAGTAGATCAGTTACTTTCGAAACTGCTTTCTCTATAGTATTTTCGATGACTGTAAATGTATTTTCGTAAGGTGAGCAGCTCCACAGTTGTAAAAGTTAGCTGCTTTATTCCACATTGTTTTACTTTACCAGGGTGTATCATGTATGCAGTTACTATCTCTGCTGCCTTATACTCAACTTGCATGTGTCGTGGTTGTATTTGTAGGTGGATCTTATTACCTTTTATTTCTGAAGCATATGATAATTGGATTTAACTTATATATGTTGACAATGTCAAGAACTTTTATGCTATCGATGTAATTAACTAGGTTGCATGCATTACTTTTCAGGCTACTATTTTTCTTAATTATTATCTGTATTCTGTAGTTATCTATAGTTGCATTTGAGGTAAGTACCCAGAGCTTGTTCAGCAGTGGCAATCAGATATTTCTTCATGAAGTCGGGAGTGTGCTTGGTTTATATCCCCGCTCTCCAAAAAAGTCAAGAGCAAAATTAATTAAAGCTTGATAAAGACGTAAACCAACCTCTATCAAATAGTAACCTCTTTCTACAGCAACCTTTGCACCATTTATTGTGTCTACAATTCCAAGAAGTTCAATGAGATCAACATGCGTTTTAAGACCTTTCTCAGTTCGCTTTTCTCCCCACGATCGTAATATATCATTATTTGCTTCGTCATTACTAATTGGCACTGAATCGCGCACATGATTACCAATGATTTCCAGCTTTGCATACAAAGCGGTTTGAACCTCCTTTACTTCTGCCTCTTTCTTTGCAGTTACTTCGTCCGGTCCAAAATAAGTACTCCCTCTGGTCCAAAATAAGTGATTTTTTGGCCTTTTTTGTGGTCCAAAATAAGTGATTTTTTCGGATTTCAAGTATGGCTTAATGATGTTTTTCCTACATTGCCCTTGGAGTAAATAGTGTTGGAATATGTGTTAGGAGTGTTTATGTGAGATAGTAAGGTTAAAATGGTCAATTCTATTGCTAATTAATGCTAAAAGCTGACTTTCTTAATATGTGTGAAAACATCCAAAAATCACTTATTTTGGATCGGAAGGAGTAATTTTTTGGGTATTTTCACACAGATTAAGAAATTCACCTTTTAACATTAATTAGCAATGGAATTGACTATATTAACCTTTACTATCTCACATAAACACTCCTAGCACATATTCCAACACTATTTACTCTATAGATAATGCAAGAAAAAAATAATTAATTCATTCTTGAAATTTGAAAAAATCACTTATTTTGAATCACAAGAAAAATGCCAAAAATTCACTTATTTTGGTTCGGGGGAGTAGTTGCTTGTTCCTTTCAGCGTCCTTAATTTTTTGTTTCCATCCTCACCAGAAATTTTGAGCATCCAACTTCTTTGTTGATGTTTACTCTAAAATTCGAGTAATAATTAAATATATATTGTGATTTTAAGAATATGTAATTTAATCCAATACCAACTGATAAACAAGGAATTTAAACAAATAAATTAAGCGACGTGGTAGATCAAATCAGTATGCGAGTGGAGTCTCGACCTCGATTACGGTGTTAAGATAGAGCAATAATAATAGTAAGGAAACGAGACAAAAATGATGAATAGTAACGACGGTAAGTAAGATAAAGAGAGTAGCAGATATGTGTATTCTTATTACTGAATAATGATAGATTACAAACAAATGAGATCCTTCTTTATATAATAGAGGAGTCCTAAATAAGGTATACTTTTAATTATAGTATGAAACCATATTAACATCTAATTAACCATTATAGATTGATCCGTTTCGAGATTCGTGCCATATTCCTCGACCAATCGCGGATATCTCGTCTTTTCCGTTATCAAGTTACCCTGATGCCACTCGAAGTATCCCTCTTTCTGGTCGCAATCGATGTCTACTTGATCTGAACTCGATGTACCAGCTCTCGACGTGATGTTCCTACCCCGACCAAAGAATGAAATCGTGCAGTCCCAATTTCTACCATATACAGATAGTCCCCTCGCTTCTTAGGGTAAAACGATAAGAAACGACTTGAGCCTCAATTTTCTAGAGACCTTGATAATGATGTTATCCCCGTGATGTAAGCGATCGAGGTGACCGAAACGACGCGTTCGTTCAGTTCCCCAAACCATCAATGCTTGCTAGTGGACGGTTGGACACTAGCACCACTGAACCGTTGCCGTCAACCTATAAATACAGGTTCTTTGGTTGAATCAAAAGTTTACTTTCACCTCCATCAAATTTTCTAAGTTTCTTACTCTCTCCTTCTCTTATCTTTCACCACCCATTGAGTCAACTTAATTAGTACCAAAAACACCACATTTCACCTCTTGCCACTTCCTTCTACCTGAATTAATGGTGAAAACCTCCAAGACCGTCCCACAAAAGAAGAAAGATTCTTACTCTTCTTCCCGGCCACCCGGTGACAAGATGTCGGTGGAACCGCTCTCTCATGAGTATATTCCGGGCCCTTGTGTCTTAAAATTCGACTTCAAAGTTGAGAACCCTCCATCGATCCTTGGACAATGTGAACACGTGTCAAGATACATCTGCTCGATCATGGCGGGTCATCTCAAGGCTGTGAAAAGAGACTGTAACTGGGGAGCCGAGGTCATGGTATAAATTCCCGCTCTCGAATAGAGAATTACCACCTATATGAATGGGTTTCGAAGTGTCTACGCTTACCCCTTCACATTAGGTCCTTACGACCCAGTCATTGTCGACTTTTGCAAGAAGTACCAGGTCACCCTCGGTGAGGTCCATCCCTCATTATGGCGCATAGTGATCATGCTCCGCTTCTTTTCCAGCAAGGCCGAGGGGCTGGAGTTCACTCTTAACCACCTCATACGGTTATCTCGACCTCGACTTTTTCGAGGGTTGATCAAGCTCCAATGTCGAGCGAGAAGGCCTTGTTCGCGAGCATCGATGAGGACAAGGATCGGGTTGGATGAGCAGATTCGTGCGGATAAGGACCTGTGACCTCATCCCCGAGGAGAAACTGTCGTTCCTCGAGAAGTGGAACCCTGATCATAAGTAACATATCACTCATTAGTCTTCGTGCTCCATTCTTCGCTTTATATAATACTTTCAGTTGTTATGCAGCGATTTCCTGGATGCCTCACGCGGTCCCCAACCTCGAAGATTGGGTTCAGAATTTGGATGCGACTTCCTCCTATGCCGAGCACTGCTGGCGTGACTTGGCAAGTGAAATATGGGAGGCCAAGAATCATGGTAAGCTTATCATGTACGCTTTCAATGCATTTTTTTAAACAGTTCTTTTTATTTATACTTGACTCCCTTTTATGCAAGCCTCAAAGACGTTGCTGAAATGAGGCCGGCACCGCCTGGGGAAGAGGCCGAGTCCCCGATTTCAAAGTCGGGGAAAAATAACAAGAGGAAAAGAGTCTCAAAGTCCGAGGACCTCAACCTAAAAAGGCTCTAGCTCGAAGATGCATGAGAAGTGTCATTCTTGTGACTATAGAGTCGGCCTACCAGCCGGGGGATGAAGAAGAAGAAGACGAGGGCGATGACTCGGCGCGAGTCAGTTCGAGCAAGGAATTTTTATTGCTTCAACTTCGCAGTTACAAAAGATTTATTCTGATGACCTAGAGAATAGATAAAACTAGTTCATCACTTAACAATTAAGTCAAATGGAACTAAGCAATAAAAAGACCTTTTTTTGCATAACTCCGCTTTGACAGCACTCTGGAAGCATACAATTGCAGAACCTTTTGTAACATAGCTTCAAGTCCTGGCTTGTCCCCATCTTTTTTAGCCTACACAATGAAAAGCTCAGTACTATTATCGTTCTCTGTGAAAAAAGTGCACTATAATGATCATTCCTCATATGAACAAAGTTTGCTTGTGAGTTGTGACTTGAAAACTTTGTTTGCCAACTCAAGCTTAAAATCATCTACTGTTAACAAAAGAACAAATTCATTTACTGTCAAACCGAATAGGGAGAAGAACAAGTTCCAAAACCAAGAAGGGGTGAATATACTGTTAAGGAAGTTGTCAGGAAACACAACAAAATATGAGGAAGTGAGTCTGACGAATGAAGAAGTATTAGAAGAGCGAGGCAATGATGGGGTAGGGAGATAATTTCTATTTTCAAAACTATCCTTTGTTTCAGCTAAACAAAAACCCATAAAGGCAAGACCAGCAGGGAGGACTAGTGTTAGGAACAATACATGCAGATAACTATTTAGAATCTTTTTAATTCCTTGTAAACTCATATACCAAAATTGACATATGTTCCATCTGTGCATTCTTTTTGTCAACTCTTCTGCATACATGAAAGATAAAAGAGTGAATTCTGGGGTCCAAGTGAATCTTCAATTTCAGCTGGAAGGTTTTCCATGGCAAAAGTAATCTGACTCCCAGACGAGAGAAAGAAAAATAAAATACAATATGCATTAAACTAAATCACAATGCCAGCTTACAAAGATCCGGAGTAAACTTAAACCATAAAAGAGAACTAGGCAGTGAAATTAACTCAAAAAGACTCACCTGCCGCAGCTGTGCATTGACTTCTGAGAGGAACCCTTCATCAAGTTGGCCCTCTTGCTCCCTTTGATTTATTTCCTGAATGAAGTAAACTAAAACAGGTATAACACATAGCGATAATGCCCAAGAAAACAATCATATAAAAAAATAGAAGAACGAAATTTTATGTACAATAGATTACATGAACACTAACAGAACTCAAGCATTTTTTTTGGGGGGAATACGTAAGCAGTCTAGCATAGTTCCATTACTCAACCTCTTACTTGCACCCTCTTACTTTTGACTTAGGAGGAGATGATGTTCACTTCATGTCTTGGCCCTGGCTGGCATTTCAAAGGAATCAACTGTAAAAACTAGTTCAAATAAGACAGGATGAAAAAACATACTTTCTCCATAAGACTGAGAGCCTCAGGATCCCTTACAGGCCAAGAAATTTCTTCTACTTCGTCAAGCACAGGTTCTAAGATTGCTTTGAGCACGTCAGTAGATGAGTCTATCTTTTCCTGCAGGGAGGAAGGAAATGCCATTAGAAACTGGCCGTTGCTCATATGAAATGCATAGCAAAAAAATATTATTGCTGTGGTCAAAACCACCAAGCTTCTGTGGCAGTGGTAAATGAGGGTTGAGAACAGAAAGAGAACAAAAAAGGAGCGGCGTGCTTTTTGTTTGGAGATGTGAGGAACATGAAAGAAGACAAATAACACATCCTACACTCAAATCTTACCATATGGAAATACTCAAGGAATTTTCTTTTCTTAGCTTTGCTATACGTAATTTGATCAAGTGGCAAATTTAAGGTATGCCTAATGACACTAAAAGGGATTTCAAGCGCGGCATGATTTTTCCATGAGACTTCACACTAATAGGACAATAAGAAAATCCTTGACCATTTCTCCTGATTGTTCATCTCCATCTCTCCAATAACATGCACAGCCCTAATCTGATGCTAAATAGAAGTTACTTATGATCAGATAGGCACGCAAAATACATACACTTGTTATGCGTAGTTCAGAAGGGATATAGAATATATACTTTTGTCTTGTGAACAAGACGATCTACGATGTTCATTACTGACAACGCCAGCTCTTCATAATTTTTCTGTAAAAGAAAGCCGACAAAGCTTATTTTGGAAGTTGAAAGAAGTTATGAATTGCATAAACCAGCTGAAATTAATAAGAAATGGGACCATGCTTTGTCATCGTCCGATTTGCAGGTGTCCGCTCTAGCTGCAAGTCTTATCCAAAAGCTCTCATTGAAAGCGAGAACGTTCTCCACAACTAGCTGTGGCAGCTGCAACCATAACACAAAGAATGATAAAGGAACATTTTCATCAATGTAGATCAAAGTTGAGATAGAGAGAAAATGGTCCCAACTTGATGACTAGTATATCTATATATTTCATAGCTCTTTAAGGGTATCATTGCATGTTAAGAATCACGATGAAAGAGAGCTTAACAGGACAATCAAACCTATAATTGGAAAAGGAAAGATAAGGCTTGACCAGAATTCCTCAACTAAGAGACAGAAGCAACCTAATTGATACAAAAGAACCCACAACTACACTAGCAGCCTCATGATTGAAAACAATTGAATGCAGATAGATGAGGAGAAGGGCAACAAACTAGAATCTGCTGCAGGTACACAGTAGATGATGCCTATTAGCTATCTTGCCAACTAACCACCATAGATCCCTCGGAATGCTTTAGGTGAATGCAAATCGGAGGCATGTCTAGATAAGAACTAGCACAAAGCAATTATTCTTGTTGTCATCAAGTAATTGTTGGTCTTACTGCTGTGATATTTTGCATGTGTACATCCTTTGGTAGGATTACCTTTACGCTTGTGGTCTTATTAGTTACTGCATTGTTCTAATTGAATTACTAGGTCATAGCATTGATGCCAATCCATAACAAATCTGAAGCTCACTCAGCTAATTCGACGTAATTAGGTTTCACAAGGAGATCATTTTAAGAAGTGGAAGATATAAAACACTTCAATTACCAACCAGCTCTCTTTCTTTTTACAAATTTTGAGATAACAATTGGCTTATAGTCCAATAGAAGTCCTCCCCGGAAAGAAGAGCATTCGATGCCCTTGAACAATAAAATTTGAGAATATAATAATAAGCAGATGGAATGCTAAACTTACTGAAAATATGTTTGATCTCCTAAATGTGATTCATTACTATAAAAACCGAATAAAAGGTAAGATCGAGAGTAAGCAGGAATGGACCAAGGGGAGACCATGGTTCAATTCCCAACTGAGACAAATCATACAAGTAATTTCTACATCTAAGCCTTGGAGGAAAGAGTTGCGCGTTACATATGTACCGACACCACTGTGATAAAAAAAAAAGGATCTAGAGTAGGCAGATACATGCCTACTGGAGAAAGTCATGAAAAAAATTGAAAGCAAATCTACATACTTCCTTATCACTTGCTTCCCTCAATGTATCTATAAGCCTATCCACCTCCACTGTCTTTTTGAAAGATTCCTCAGCATCTTTACTAACTGCACATATGATTTTTTTCCTGCTTAATATATCCAAACAATTAATTTGATGATCAGCTATGTTGCGCGGACTCTCCAAAATGTAGCTGCATCCGTGTCGGATCCTTATAAAATGCACAACTTTTGGAGGATCCGACACGTATCCGGCCACATTTTCGGAGGGTCCGAGCAACATAGATGATCAGTATAAATGTCACCTATACAAAAAGGAAAAGTAGTTGAACTTCACTAAATTGTCTTAACAAGTAAATATTTCATTCAATCATCATCCTACTGATCCAGAAACATAACCAGCACTGCCCAAAAAGAAAATAATCTATGTTCCGTACGGAGTTTAAGACATTTATTTTGCCTTATATAATAGTACAGTGATGATGGAAAATAATACTTTTATGCAAATTGAAATGTTAGTTTAATAGAGAAGTATCAAATCAAATTTTAAAATGTGACTATATAAATCAATCTGAATTCTTATACGAAGGGAAGACAAATGAAACAGATTTTTGCCAACCTCTTGTTGAATATGAAAGAAATTTGATAATGCTCAAACTAACAAAGTAAAGTTCGACCCCGTTGAACTAACGAAATGATACCCAACCCCACTCATATCGACGAGCTAAATTCGACCTTATTCAAATTCCCAACTAAAATCAAGGACTCGTCATGGGAAAATTTGAAGATCTTTTTCAAAAAATGGATGAGAAAGAGAGTTTGAGATATGAAACCTAAGGCAAACCAACTATCTTATTAGATATATATATATATATACACAACGTCTTACAAAAGGCTGAAAGCGTGCTGCCGTAAAAAGAAAAACAAGAAACAACAAAAGAAACAAAAAAAAAATATCTAAGTACAAAAAGCTACAAAAACTTCATTCGGCGTCATCTCCACCACCATCCTTGTTAGCATTTTCATTAACAGAAGAGAGCCCATCTTCAATCTCAGCATGCCCACCGGCCGGTAAACCACCGAAACCGCCAAACCTACCAAGGGTAAATCCTAACGCGAAACCGGAGTTGTACCTAGTGTACACGCAAAAAGTACGCCGCACCACAACAACAACCCCAAGGCTTTATGAACATGAGCCGTCATAGGGGGTCTACAACTATGCGTACCGAAAACGTCCGTAATCCCATTTCTAGGTTAGTACCCAACGCCTCTTACATCTTGCACAAATGCATCATTTTTATGTTCGTGGTATAATTTACATTTTTACCATCTTTGCATGCCCGGGGCTGACAAACTGGGACTCGAACTCGAGACCCTAATGGGGAAAGTGGATTTCCACCTACAAAATGCCAAATCTCAACTAGTGACGAGACCTAGCGTAAAGCGGCAGGAAACCAGTATCAGAATATAGAACAAGGCGAGCCGCCCTGCGGCGCGATCCCTAGTTCATTGCCGGACAAGGAAAACCTGGCCAATCCCCCTCATTCATCAGCTAAACAGCCGACCAAGGTAACAAATTATTCCATGTATTTTTAACCCGCTTTTCCTTCTTTAAAAGAAAGAGAAGTGGAATGGAGATAGGGACGCCCTCCAAAATTCGCGAACAAAGGCTAGCCGACATACAAGATCTAAATTCCTCTCTACGACTAACGGAAAATCGAGAAAGCCCTCCATACCATACCTTGCTACAAATAAAAGACAAACGACTCTAAACAAGCCGACATCATTAAGAAACAATCTCTATAGCCTAGGACTAGGTGATGAGACCATGGAACATATGGGACAATGCCCATTTACCAAGGAGGCGAACTTGAAATTTTATTAAAAAAATTTATTTCCCTCCGTTTTCCATTCACCATCTTTTAACTATTTAATATATTAATTAAATATATTAAAAACCCAACAAAATTACCTTAGACACGAGTTCTAATATTGGTCGTGGGAAATACTAACCCTTTTTCTTGTTTTATCTTCTTTGTTTTCGGATTTTCTTGGGGATTAGAGTTGAATATAGTAGCAAACCTTTAACTTTGCAACATATAAATAGGTTTGTCTTAATCAAAACTAAAAGTTTTTTTGTTTAATTGTTGTACTGCATTTTCTTGCACTTACTACTCCTATCAGGTTGCTAAGTAATTACTGAAGTTAATAATCCAAAAATAATAAAAACAACTTAGTTTCTGCAACACATTAAATTTACTGATTGGACAAACATTATGGAAAAAAAAAAAGTTAAGCCTAACTTATTATTTTTTTTCTTCTCCATTATTGTCGGGTCAACCTAACCCAAAACTTTAGAAGATGGTTTCCCTTGTTTCACGCTTCGAATAAAACGGTACCGTTCCGGATATTCCATCCTATTATTTCGGACTTTCGGTGTATTCCCAGAGAAATTTGTAAAACAAAAAGATCAGAAAAAGAAATGCAAGATACAAGCAAACGACACGTAACGTAAACCAATAAAAATGCAGCAAAAAAATAGGTGGACTGAATTGCTTAGAACTGCTACGTCACCTAAACTGATTTTCTTATAATTACTTGTAAGTTTTATATCTCTTTCACAGAAAACTCCTCCACAAGTAAACTTCTAAAACAAAAAAAAAAATCAGAGACAATATGTTGAGAATCCTTAGCAAAAATCACACAACACCAAAATCAACAACAATGGTTACCAGATCTGAGTCCAAAATCGAAACTTACGATGTTTTGGAAGATTTATCTTCGTGGGAATTTATTAATCCATCTGATGATGAACAAGAAGACAGCTACTCCTTCAGTGATCATACTTCTGATGATGAAAGTGATGAATCGATGTCAAAGGAAGATGATTCATGTGAAATCGGGTCACCGTCTTCTCCTTCACATGTTCAAATCACCGGTCCATTGCTTGTTGATCAATGTGAAATCGGGTCGGACTCATGTGAAATCGGGTCACCGTCTTCTCCTTCACATGTTGAAATCACTGGTCCATTGTTTGTTTTTGATATTAGGGTTGATGATGGTCATGAGGAGGAAGATGAAGAGGAAGAGGAAGAAGAAGATTATGATGGGTATGATTTGGATGATGAGTTAGTACCAAAATGGTTGAGTGATAAATTTGGGAGGCAAAGGATAAGGAAATTAGGGAAAAGAGCTAGTTCTAGAATGAACAAATCAAAAAGAGGACCTTATATTTTTAACAGGCCAGGTTGTGTTCATGGAAAACATGGACTTGGTGTACAGCACAGTTATGTTTAAAGTAAATATTGCAGTTTCAGTTTCAACAAGGATGAATAACTGGGAAGTTTTAGGTTGTATTATTTAACTGGAATTATGGCTGATTTGATCTGAATATAATCTTAATTTGTGTATTTAGGACTGGTTGGAGTTAGGTTGTTGTGCAATTTGGTAACTCTTTAGTTTGTGTTTAAGCTTTAGGTTGTTTACTTGGAATTGGATGTAAATATCTGAATTTATCTAATGCATTTCAATTTCAAGATCCACTCTTTTCTCTTTTCTGTGTTGTATTTATTGGCATATGTTAACTATAAGGAACTCCTTTTGTTCTTCATAGTTTGCACTGCACGACTTTATTGAGATTCTTTTTTTGTGAATTGCAAACTTTGAATATGAATGGAACACCATAATTTTTGTGGTAATCCACAGTACCACTGCCACATACTTATATTTTATTCTATTTTATATGATATTGATTTCTCCTGTTAAGTAAATCCTGAGTCACAATGTTGTCATGCAATGAAACAAAAACATAAAATGAACACAGATAGCACTTATCATTTCATATTAAGTTGGTGATGGTTTGTGATTAGTGGTGATACAAATATTGTCTTTTTTTTTTTTTTTTTCAGTGAGGGCTTTTTGAAAACAGTTTTTCTATCTCTTCGGTAGAGATAAGATCAGGCCTACACTCCTACACTCTATCCCTCTAAAACTCTACTAGTGAGATTTTATTTGATTATTGTTGTTGATAATGCTTTGTGAGGCTGCTTGGGAATAAGAACTTTGTGTACCTTTATCTTTCCTTTGGACAGAGATTTTTTTTTTAAAAAAATGCATTTAGGTTTGGTTGACTTTTGATGAGCAAAGGTGATACTACCTTGGTTAAAATTAGCATTTAGGTTTGGTTGACTTTTGATGAGCAAAGGTGATACTACCTTGGTTAAAATTATGTTGCTCTGACTTTTCGAAAATATCTTTAGGGGCGTGTCACATTCTCCAAAAGTAGTATATTTTTGGAAAGTAGTATATTTTTGGAAGATTCGACACTAGTGCGATAATATTTTGGAGAATCTGCACAACATATGTTAAAAGAATTGTAGAAGAACTTGTAAGCTGGGAAAATTTTCTAGCAGTTCTAGTTCCATTTTAATTATCATGAAATCGTTGAATAGAACATGTTACCATGGTCCCTGTATTACTGCAAATTTTGGTGTTCGGTTTAATTTGCACACATCCGGTGCAAGTATTGAGTAATTCTGCTTTTATGACCAGGGATTTGAACCGCATAAGTTTTTATCCACTCTATTGACGGGCTAAGCTACTCCCCTTGGCGAAGTAGGTTCTGAGTTCTAACTGAAGGGTAGTCTCGCATTTACAAAGTTTGTAGTTTCGGTATCTTAATATATGCCCTTATGTTTTCTATAACAATCATTTTTTATAACAGCAGTTTCTATACTAACAAACAAGATTGTTATAAAGAAATTTAACTTTCAATAATACAACTATACATACATATACAAGGTTCCAATTAGGATTATGACTATCTCTTATTTCGTAGAAATAAGTGGTTCACTAGAAATCAAAAAATATTATATTTGTTCTCTAATTCCGTACATAGCAATTTTGGGTGGGTTATTACTTATAGAAATGACACAATATGAGTGGATTATTACTTACAGGAATGATATGATTCTAATCCTTGTTCTACATGGCCAAGAAAACTAGGTATTCGCTTTTTGTACACTCTAATTACGCACCTTCCCTGAGGCATGAATATATGCAGCCAACTTTAGATAAGTCAATGGTATCAATGTGTGTTTCATATCAAACGCTATATCCTCTAGAGACTTAGAGGATGAGGGTATGGGCAAAAAACTTTGAATGATATGCAAATTTGACCATTTTGTATGTCTTTATCAATTGATCATGCTTCAAGTTTAAATTAGTTGGATTTTGTCATGTAGATCTTCGATTCTCTCTGCGTATTTGTCCAACTTAGAGCCCGTTTGGATTAATTGATTTGAAGTAGCTTATAAACATTGGACACTGAAAAGCACTTTTAAATGCTAAAATTTAATAAAAAGTGCGGATAAACTATTTTTATGTTAAAATGACTTAAATAAGCGAAATTTCTTCAAAATTTAAGATTCCAGATCGATTCAAATATAAAATGTTCTATTTGTCATTTTATTTTAAATATAATTGTGATTCGATAAGATAATTTTTATGATAATATAATTATTTCATGATAAGCATATAATCATAAGTTATAATAATTAATAAATTAACAAAAGTTTCTCAGTAAAAAATAACAATAAATAGGACAAAATATATGAAAAGAAACAAACATTATCTTCATCACCACAACACTTAGAAAGCAATACACCAAAATTTTGATGTCCTCGCTTATTACATACAGTTCAAAAATTAATACACGATCACATAAATAGAAATATGCAAAGTAATAAAGCATTTGCTTATCTTAAGAATTCGATGGAATTCAAGACTTGATTGGGGTGGGGGCTAGTTTAGGTTGAATTTTTGTTCTAAATAAAATATTTTAAGGATAAAATAGTAAAAATTTCGGTCAAACTTAAAGTGGGGTGACCAGCTTATGAAATTTTGACTTATTTTTACTTATAAGCAAGTAGATTATAAGCATTTTTTATTTTACCAAACACGCAAATAAGCTGAAAAATGTTTATAAGCTAATTTGACTGGAAGCTTAGTGTCACGACCCTAGTTCACCCTCCATGAACATGTCGTGATGGCACCTAGTCCCTACGACTAGGTAAGCTTAATAATATGGAAGATAAACCATAATTACGGAAGAAAATAAATAAAATAGAACCAGTAAAATAAAAATGGTGTTTAAGGTGCCGCTCGGCACATACCACAACAATTCTCAAAGCTAACAACATTTCCAAAACCCGAAAACTCACAAATCACAAGCTAAGAGGATACATAAGAGTCTCTCACTCAAGAATATCTATACAAGGAAGGAAATACTGAAACAACTATACTTTTTTTTTTTACAGAAAAGCTGGAAAGGGACTCCTCAGTCTGCGAACGTAGTAGATATACCTTGAAGTCTCTACCGGTATGCCTCCTTCCAAGGCTGACAGAACTGAACGGGAGTACCTGTATCTGGACAACAAAAATATGCAGAAGAGTTGTATGAGCACACCATGGCGGTGCCTGGTAAGTATCAAGACTAACATTGATGGGGTAGTGACGAGGAACAGTCATGACACCTACCGGTCAATAAGCAGTATAACAGATATAATAGAGATGGTTATGTAAATGTGTAAAGACTGCTGGATAAAATAAAGATGCTACAATTCACAACAAGGATAAAGGACAATAAGCAAAATCGAAGATACAATAAATGATAAGACAAACAAACAGCAGAAATCAGAGTACAAATCCTGAAATCACAACACAACAAGATCAAACAAATCGCTAAGTCATTATTTTGCAATGATGCTTACATATGGTCCTTCCAACTCTTTCCACAATCTTATCACAACTATCAGACTAGCCACAACTCGTGAAAAACTTAGCATCTGAAGTCTAACACTTGGCATCCTGTGCCCCATCAATAACACGGTCATGCTGACAACTAACTAGTCAACTAGGGTCACTCTCTCACATATATACAATGGATAAACGATGGCATATCCCTACCCTTAGCCCAACTCAGAAGGGATTCATCTCTAATAGGAGGGTCTAACTATGTGTATGCTTGTGCAGGTGTATCTAACAGGAGTCCTGCCAACTGGTAAGTATAAGAAATGGAATGACTAGAACCCGGTACATTCACCCCAGATAAAATCAGTAAATATATCAGACAAAAACACAATGAGTTTAAAGGGATCTCCCGGGAATCGAACCCGTAGTTCATAATAACAATAACAGAGGATCTCCCAGGAATCGAACCCGTAGTCCATCATAACAATAACAGAGGATCTCCTGGGAATTGAACCCGTAGTCCATCATAACAATAACAGAGGATCTCCCGGGAATCGAACCCGTAGTCCATCATAATCAGCCCCTGACATAGCCCACCTTATTTCGCCACGTGTGCAATCAAATACAATATAGCAAACACCGCCTTATTTTGCCACACGTGCATCACAATATTCCCACCTTATTCCGCCACATGCACAACCCACATATAAATATATAACATATCCCTCCTTATTGCGTCGCATGTGCAAAGACATCAATAGAAACAACAATACGGCAAAGACCTCGTGTAAATCCCCAACAACAACCGCACGGCAGAGACCTCGTGCATCATGGTACCAACATCCACACAGTAACAATAGCATCCCGGTAAGGGAAAATCAACAGCAGCAATAATAACGTCACGGCAAGGGATTCAACAATAACTAATAAAGTCATGGAACATCAAGAAAAAACACAATAACCTCAATGACAATCTAGGCGTAACAAACACATAACAACTACACTGATACCTCAACAGTTGGACATATAATATAATTGCACAAGGTTACAGGTAAACTTACAATCAAGGAGTATTCAACAGTAAAGAAGTTAACATGAATCAAATAATTATCATTTAAGAAATATCAATTAATTATGAGATATCTATCTTTCTTCCATTTTAAGACCGATTAGTTATATGAGATATAGCATTTATGAATTTCCAATTAAACGCGAGTAGTTAGGGCGGGCATTATGAATATATAAGGGTACTTGTCTTTAGTTTAAACACGTAAAAGCCCATTTAACAGCAGAAATAAATTAAGAAGAGCAACAAATATCAAGCAAGACATGTAGAGGTGAAACTAATAATAGGGGACTTAATCGTACCAATATTATCTTCCTACTTGATGAATTTCACAAGTCTAAGAACCTAAAAGGGATAATTTACCACAATTAAATCCGAGCACGCACTCATCACCTCGTGTACACGGACTACAATCAACAAAGAAGACTCAAATCCTAAGGGGAGGTCCCCCACACAAGGTTAGGCAAGTTACTTACCTCAATCCCGCCAATTCAATACTCAATTTAGCTTTTCCTTTACCAATTCATCAATGCTTGGCTCAATCTAGCCAAAAACAACTTGAATACATCAAACAATGCAAGAAAAAACAATTTCAATTGACAACACTATTATTCTTCACAATTTGAAAAAAGTCAACTCCTCGAGCCCGCACCTCGGAACCCAATAAAATTAAAAAAACTGAACACCCATTCCGCCACGAGTTCACCCATACAAAAATTATCTAATTCCGATACCATTTTGTCATTCAAATCACCATTTTACATTTTTTGAAAGATTTCACAATTTTCCCCAATTTTTCCTTTAGATTCTCTTGAATTTGATGTTAAATCTAAGATATAATCACAAAATATAGTTGAAAAAGGATTAGAGACACTTACCCAATAATTTGGAGAATTTTGGGTCTTTGGAAAATCGCCTATGGAGGTGTAGGGTTTGAGAAAATTGAAAAATGGGTGAAAATCCCAACAAAAACCTCACTTAACAGGCCTCAGATGTCGCATTTGCGACCCAGGGTTCGCGGTTGCGAACCCTTGGAAATTGCGAACAAAAAAGGGCTGGCAGAAGTCGCATTTGCGACAAAAAGTTTGCATTTGCGACAAAAAGTTCGCATTTGCGAACTAGGCATCGCAAATGCGATGAAATATTTCGCATTTGCCAACATAGCAGAAACCAGCAATTTCCCCGATACGAAAATGAGCATAACTTCCTCATACGATGTCCAAATTCAATGATTCTTTTTCCTATGGCTCCAAAATTTTGATAAGGATCTAATGGTTCAAAAAAACTAAATTTGGATCTCATTTTCTCAATATCGTATCATTTTTACTTGAAGAAATGACGACGAAGCATCCAAAATAAGCGCAACATAGTCTAAACCTATCCGAAACTTACCCGAGGCTCTCGGGACCCCATCTAATCACATACACAAGTTATATAACCTAACACAGACTTTCTCAAACCAAAATAGCAAATGCGAACACCCCAGCAAACCAAAATGGCAGAAATGAACTTATGGGAAGCAGTTAACGGGGGATAGGGGCGTAAATTCTAAAATGACCGGTCGGGTCGTTACATCCTCCCACACTTAAACATTCGTTCGTCCTCGAACGAGCATAAAGAACACACCAGAAGTCTTCAAATCACTGAATGCGCACTTCCAACGTACACCCGCGGGTGATCCCATGTCACCCCATTCTACTCAAGCCTGATGACTCCATCTCAACTGAAATTTAACCTTTCTAGCAATACCATTAAGCATTCAAACCAAATTCATCACCCTTTATCCGTTTCCAAAAGACCCGATTCCAAGTCCATATTCGGTACTAGTCTCAACCAGCTAATTCAACACAAGCCAACACACACAGGGTATAGCCACACAACATGACACACCATATATAGTCCCGCAATAACATTTCTGATAGCAATAAAATGCCTAAGATCAAATCTGTATCGGCCATAAGCCTCATATTCAATAAGAACTCTTTTCAGCCACCCATACCACTAGCGATGATACAACAACCACGAGGACCACACGGCGAAACACCCGATTAACCAAATATCAGCCAATACCAATGAGTACACCCCACAAACTAAAACTCAAGGAGCATAGAACGAAAATGAATGAATATGAGGAAAAAAAGTCATAAGAGAACTAACAAACAATTAAACTAGCACAAAATTCTTCTAAAACACAATTCTATAAGACATCTAACAAGTAGGAACAAAAGCATATAATGGTCTCACAAAATATTATACTAGTATAACTCTCACCACAATACACGGTCGGGTCTCAACATATCAAGTCACCTGAAATCACGAGGGTCTCGCCCTCGATACTGGATCACAAGTAGGGTACACATCAACCCATCTAGAGACTCTCACTAGATCAGTTCCGTCTACAATTTACAACATAGACTAGCTTCCACACCGGTGGAGCGTAAAATCACAGCTCGTAGCCAAGAATGCTTGGAAATCACATCAAGCCTATCAGAATCAGACAACTGGAAAAATACCACTTGCCTCATAACTCTCGACAACGGCTAGAACAGACTATTGAAACGGCTATCACTCATTAAACCTCCCAACGGGATAACCACATACACAGAGTGAAAATCATGAATCACTCCCATAAATGAAACAACAAATAAGGAACTCATCCTAATAAGTAGAGTTGTGATGAACTACAGATAGTGCCCTTCTATAACAAACTAAATTTGTACCTGGGTGACACTAGCTGGCGCACCGGTCTCAAACCCACTATATGAAACACATCAATGAGCTGGGCCTCCCCCTCTTGGGTGCCCTCTCCCTATCTGAACACCTCATTGCGACACATCGGTCGGAAGTCGGGGACAATATCTCATATGTGGCTAGTATCTCCACACTCAAAGCACCCTCTCTGCTGACGAGGTGGTGGAAACTGTGCGGTACGGGTCCTCCGAGACCCATGAACACCTGAGTCACCATACAAAGTCTGAAGCGCGAACTGAGCTGGATGACCCGTAAAACCTGTACCATGACGCACCCTACCTCCAAAATAAGGACCAGTATATCTTACCGGCCTACGAGGCCTCCTCGCCTCCTCCTGATCTCGTCTACTCTCTCTCATGACTCTGCTGTCCCCTCTCTCTCTCTAGCAGGCATACCATCTATCCTCCTAGCAATGTTCACCACCTGCTAATACGGAATGTCTATTTCTAACTCACAGGCCATGTTGGACCTGATGCTAGGAATAAGCCCCTTGATGAACTGGCAAACCTTCTCGCGAACAGTGGAAACCAATGTTGAGGCATGTCTAGCCAAACTGGTGTAACGGATAGCATACTCCGAAACGGTCATAGCACCCTGGTGCAAATGCTCAAACTCTGCGCGCCATGCATCCTTGAGGCTCTGAGGAATAATCTCTCAGAAACATATCTGAAAACTTAGTCCATGTCAATGAAGTTGCCTCGTCTGGACTATCTAACTCATAGGTGCGCCACCAATCATAGGCAGCCCCTTGAATCTGGAAAATAGTGAAAAAAAAACTGCTCGATCCCGAGATACCCATAGTATGAAGAATATGGTGACACTCATCAAGGAACCCCAATGCATCGTTTGATGCTAATCCACTAAACACCGGAGGACCATACTTCTTGAACCTCTCTAGTCTCATTTGTTCCTACTCGGAAACCGCTACCATGCGCTCGGGCTGAACTGGTACCGCAGGCGGTGCAGGAATAATCTCGGGAACCTGCTCCACGTGCGCTCGCTACTCAGGAGTGCGGGCGGTAGGAGTTTGTGCTCCTCCCACAGCCTGGGGTGTGGCTGCAGTAAGGGGAAGGAAACCCGGCCTGAGCCAAAGTGGCGTACATACTCACGAGACTTTGGCATAGTTGATCGACCTTGGATTAGTTGTATTATCATTCATTAATTGTCTTGTGGGTCTTAGTAGTTTGTATGATGGGCATAACGGCTTTTAAGAAACAGTCAAACGGGCTAGCCACATTTTAGATTGATTTTTTAAAAATAGCATAGATAGCCACTTTTACTGCAGAAGCATATGCATTTCGACCTTAAAAACATGTGAAGATGGATACCATCATGAATTATAGCATAGTAGTCTATTTCTAATGACTTTTGAATATTTGGCTTTTTTGAGTTACAAAGTCCGGAAAAATGACTATTTCTTAGCTTTACCTCATAGATTTGTCACGTTGTCTTTCTCGGCCCCATCGATTGGGCTTGCTGACAAGTAAGATGGGCCGACTCCATTACATATAGTAAGAATGGCATATAGTAGCCACTAATTAAGGGTATCATTAATTTGTATCCACTAATTATAATGCTCAACAAAAATAGCCACTACTAATAGAAAAAAGATAATTTTACCCTTTCTTACTCTCTTTCGCGTTATTTTATCGGATATCTACTGCACTCTTTCTCATTAGTACAACTGTGTCAATATTTTGGGCCATCCGAAATGAGAAGAGTATTATAGAAAGTTTGAAGCTTTAAATATGGGTTTTTACTTCTCAGTTATTCCAAAGCATGGTGGGTTCTGATGGATGGTGCATTCATTTTGAGAAGAGCACAAGAAAATGCTCCATTTATGCAGGTGAAACCTTCTTTTCCAAATGGAATTTGGAAATTTCAATATTTATTGCTGATGAGGTAGTTTTCCCCTTTGTCATATGGGTGGATTTCTTGAATCATTTGTTTTTCTTTTTGCTTTAGATCGTCCATGTTTTTGTCGGGTGGAACCAGCCATCTTTTTATTTTATGATCCGTCGACGAGTTTTCAATTTTTTTTAAATTTATCCATTTCTTAAGTTAAGGGCATGCAGTCCTTAACTTATAGTTTCAAGTTCAAAACTTAAGGGCATTCAGTCTTTAAGTTATTGTTTCAAGTTCAAAACTTAAGGACATACAGTCCTTAACTTTGAGTTTAAAGTTCAAAAGTTAAGGACAAACAGTCCTTAACTTACAGTTACACGTTCAAAATTTAAGGACAAGCAGTACTTAACTTACAATTACAAGTTCAAAAATTAAGGACGCTTGGTCTTGAAGTTTGAGTTCCAAGTTCAAAAGTTAAGGAAATGTAACCTTGAAGTCCTGAACTTAGAGTTTCAAGTTCAAAAGTTAATGACATGTAGTCTTGAAGTCCTAAACTTAGAGTTTCAAGTTCAAAAGTTTAGGACATGTAGTCCTGAAATCTTGAAGTTAAGGACATGAGCATAAGGGTATTTTCGTCCGGCCAGTTAAAGTTTATTAAACCAGTAGGTAAAAATTAAATACATTTATAACGCTGGCTTTAAAATAAAGACATGAGCCGTTGGAAATTATCTATGCACATCCCTCTTAGATATAGGGGTATTATCTTTTAGCCTACGCAAATTTTATATTCGATTGCCAAGAAAGTGTATAAAAAATATATAATTTTTATATATAACATACATAATGTATATATTCAAACATATTTTTTAGTTATTATATTGAGAAATGTTATACAATGCCATTTTCCGTCAGAGAGATATGCTAATCTGCCTATAAACTACCACAAAAAATGCAAGCACCCCTTGAAAAGCTTTTTGATGATTGTATTGAAAATACTCTGCCATATTTATACATACAAATTATGTAAGAGTCCTAAAATAAGTTATATACAGAGGTTAACAATCCTATGCAAATTAGAACACAAATGGACAAAACTAATTGATAATATACTACAACTGATCAATGTTATCCTTCTTCATTCCGCCTCAAGTTGAGTAGGGGTCTAGACTACCATCAACTTGGATTTTAACTCAAGAAAGCGTGACTTCGACAATGGCTTCGTCAATAGATCGGCAACTTGATCAAGAGAACTGACATACCAAACTGAAACCGTCTAATTAGCACGAACCTTGTCCCGAACAAAATGGAAATCAATTTCCATGTGTTTCGTACGAGAATGGAAAATGGGGTTGGTTGTTAAGTATGTAGCACTCAAATTGTCACACCATAGAATAGGAGTAGAAGAGGTAAAACATCCAATTTCTTAGAGCAGAAACTCCGCCCAAGTGATTTCTGAAGTTGCAACAGCTAGTGCTCTATACTCAACCTCAATGCTTGATCGGGATACAGCTCTTTGCTTTATTGATGACCATGATATCAAACTATTGCCCAGGTAAATGGCAAAACCAGTGGTGGACTTCCTATCATCTATATCTCCAATCGGAATTTGTATAGCCATGAAGCAATGTTGTAGAACTTTGTGAAAAGAACATACCATGAGCTAATGAACCTTTGATATATCGCAAGATACGTTTCACTTCCATCCAATGAATATACGTAGGACAATGCATGAATTGAGAAACCTTGTTCACTGCATATGCCACATCCGGACGCGTGAAGGTCAAGTACTGCAGCGCACCAACTATGTTGCGATACAATCTCGGATCATTAAATGGAACAACACCAAATGATGAAAGTTTGGAGGTTGGGGAAATAGGAGTGTTAACAGGACTTCACGATTCCATCCGAACACGTCGAAGGAGCTCTTCAACATATTTGTTTTGAGATAAAAAATACTCCTTCACTTGTCCAAGATGATGTTATACCTAAAAAATAAGACAAAGTCCTCAAATCACGTACTGCAAATTAAGACTGGAGTTGTACAACCAATGACTTAATACGAGCAGGGTTATTACCAAGCACCAAAATATCATCCATATATATTAGACAGAAAAGCTTGTCACTAGGAGTAGACATATAGAACAAAGAACTATTCATCTTAGATCATAAGAATCCTAGCAAAGTGAGAGCATCAGTGAGTCGTTTGTTCCACATCCGAGGAGCTTGTTTGAGTCCATAACGAGATCGCTTAAGAAGACACGCGTGATCTGGACGAGGGGGATCTATAAAACCAGGAGGTTGATACATATATACAACTTCATCCAAGTTGCCATGAAGAAAAGCGTTGGATATTTCCAACTGTATGATATGCCAACCATTAGTCACAGCCACGGATAACCACAACCGAATTATGGCTCGCTTAACTACGGGACTAAACGTCTCCACAAAATTGATCCCAAGTCGTTGGTGATATCCTTTTGCAACAAGTCGAGCCTTGTAACGATCTAAAGAACCATCAATTTCATCTTTGTCTTAAACACCCATCCACAAACAATGACATTCTGAGTTGGAGACGAAGGAACAAGCTGACAGGTTCCATTGCGTATTAATGTATTGTATTCGTTTGCCATAGCACGATTCCATTGCCCATGCTTAACATCCTGAGAATAGCAAGAAGGTTCCTCAAAGGTAGGAGTAACAACAGATATGGAGAATGGCTGCTTGGGCTTTAGCGTACCAGTTTGAGCTCGAGTGACCATATGTCGATCAGGTGGTAAATGTGGCAACTCAGGCTGAGGTAATGCAGGTGTGTCTGACGGATTTGGAGGCTGAACAATTGCAGGTGGGAGTTGTGAAGATGCTTGGGATACTGGCAGCTTGGGTATTGACGAGGTAAGGGAGTGATCTGGTTCTGAATGATTTAGATAGTCTGGGAGCGGTTAGAAAGACAATTATCTAGAGATGGAGTATTGTAGGAGCAAGAGGTATTTGTAGTGTGATAGGATCTGTAGGAGTAGTGGTTTATTTCATGGGTACCAAGGCATCGTGTGAAGAAACACGGATTTATCAAAAATTACATGACGTGATACAAAAAGTTTTGAGGAAATAGGATCAAAATATTTATATCCTTTATGAATTTTATTGTACCCCAAATACACACAAGGTTTAGATCGAGGTGATAATTTATTTTTCGTGTAAGGACGAAGCCAAGGAAAACATGGGCGGCCAAAAATACGCAACAACGAATAGTCAGGATCCTTTTAAAAAAGTATGTAAAATGGTGATCTATTTTTCCACGGGGATGTGGGCAATCGATTAATAGTATATATTGCAGTTTCAAATGCATTTGTCCAAAAATAAGAAGGGATATTAGCATAATAGAATAATGCTCTACCAGTTTCGACAATGTGCCTATGTTTACGTTCTGCACAACCATTTTGTTCAGGAGTGTAAGGGCAAGAAACACGCAGTGTAATTCTATTACCACGTAAATTATTGGTCAAGGTTTGAAACTCCCCTCCCCAGTTAGCTTGAAAACATTTAATGTGACGCCAAAGCATTTTTCAACAAGAGTGCGAAACTGAATAAAAACTGAAAGAATATCAGATTTAAAGCGAAGAAAATAAATCCAAGTATACTTACTAAAATGATCAAAAAAGATCACATAATAACGATAACCATCAATGGAAACAACTGGGGCAGGGCCCCAAATCCGAACAAATTAAATTAAGAGGGCCAGATGCTTGAAAACTAGACTCACGAAAAGAAATCTTATGACTTTTGCTAACAGCACAAGTAATGCATAAACTAGGAGGTTTACTAGACTGAACAAAATAAATGGTAATGCTTGACGAACTGTAGGATAAGATGCATGAACCAGACGAGCATGCCAAACACCAAGAGAAGCTGCAAAGGAAGTTGGGGATGGTAGTCTTGTCACAGGGAGCGAATATAATCCTGAATTAATCCGCCATGTGTGTAGTGGTGCCCTCATTACCAAATCCTTAATCAAAAAATGGTTAGGAAAGAATTCAACAGAAACATTATTAGATTTAGTAAAGGAACTAATGGAAACTAAATTTTGAGTAGCAGAAGGGACACGGAGAATATCTTCAAGTTTGAATTTTTTTGTCAGAAGCAACAATAGAACTTGCACCTGTATGAGAGATTGGTTAATTTAGAGCCATTACCTAGAGTTATTTCCTCATGACCTCGATATTCAGAGTGAATGCCAAGGTTTTCTAGATCATATGTTAGTTGATGCATGGTTCCACTATCCATCAACCAATTTTGGGTAGGTGGAGTTTGGGTGTTTGCTAGATTAGAAACAAATCGTCCAGAAACTCTAGTGCCATTAGATGTTTTAGGTGATGGAAAAACTCGTGCGATGTGGCCCTTTCCTGCACGATTTGTGACAAATCATTGTTGGCATATCTAAGGTTAAAGACAGAATATTAGAGGATTTAGTGGTGTTCTGAAAATTACGTTATTGAGTCATCAAAAGAAAACCACAATTTTGAGAGCGTAAACGACCTCTATTACCTCTACCTCTATCACGACCACGAGTGGGGGCAATAGAACTCTGAGTAAATTATGTTGTGTGTGCTATGATATTAAGAGTCTCATCTCTCTTTAATTGTCGTTCTTCATTCAACAATAATCCATATAAAGCATCAAATGAGATATCCTCTTGATGCAATTCAAGAGATCTTATAAAGGGACGATAGGCTGGTCAGAGTCCAGCAAGAACAAATTCAACTAAATCAACATTAGGAACCGAATGCTGCAATGCAGCTAACTTGTCCGCAATTTCCTTTGCCTTTTGCACATAAGACTCGATACTAGAATTGTCTCTCTGCAGTGTGTGTAGCTGAGTTTTCAACTCACAAATCTGGGCCTTCGAACCCGAGGCATAGGCAGCAACTAGTCTGTTCCAAGCCGTTTGGTTTGTCTCAGCGCCAACTAGTTGGGGCAATATTCCTTCCGACAAGGAAGCAACAATCCAACTTAACACAAGTTGATCTTCTCTTATCCAAACGTGATAGTCTGGATTAGGTTGATTACCAATCAGAAACTGATCTGGTATCAGCTGATTACCATCAATATGGTGACCAAGTCCACAGCCGCGAACCATCAGAAGAAACTATGTCTTCCACAGCAAAAAGTTTGACAGTGTAAGTTTAATCGGTAGTTGATGAGCGAGATTAGGAGACGGTAGAGTCGTGACCACGGAGGTCTGACTGAGGAATCTGATGAGGCGTTCTTGTCTACCATTGAAGTTGTTTCAAAGCTTCTGCGATTTTTATTTTGATTATTTTAACCTCTTAGGGCCCTTGATACCATGAAAGCTTTCTGATGATTGTATTGAAAATACTCTGCCATATTTATACATACAAATAATGTAAGAGTCCTAAAATAAGTTATATATATAGAGGATAACAATCCTATGCAAAATAGGACACAAGTGGACAAAACCAATTGATACTGATCAACGTTATCCTTCTTCCCTCCTATCTTTATTGTTGGGTTTTGTTCTTCTTCCCATTGATGAAGATCTTCTATTTGTTTCCCAAAATTTCATTATGAGTGGTTAGGACTCAAATAGCACCCACTTCTTAGTCTTTTGTGCTTAAAGAAGACGTAAATTATAACAAATATATCAAATTTATCACTGTGGGTTACTCTTACAACATATATTACAAAATAAATAATTACATAAACTAATAATAATACCTACATAGTAAAGAAATGGTATATTTAAGGGAAATAATATTCTTTATAAACTCTGGGAGAGCTGTGTTACTAATGTAAGATATTGAAGTCCAGATAACGGTAAATGTATTGGAAGATATGTTACCGTTTGACCATAGAATTTGGGTAATTTTTTTAAAAAATAAAATAAATTTGAAATAATGTTTGTTCATGGAATATGATCAACTTTTGAAAAAAAAAATTAAAAAGTTTCGAGTTCCCGAAAATTAGTTTAGGGTAGTTTTTTGGTGAAATTTTATCTTCCACTTACAAAACTTTAACTTTTTTTCAAATAAAATGCATGTCCAAACACAACTTCAACTTTTCAAAATTATTTTTCAACGCAACTTCAAAAACTCTTTTCTTAAATTTTATAATTAAATCTATGTCCAAACGCTAGCGTTAGAAAGATATATTTTTCCAATGCAGGGGAAGAAAACAATTAATGAGGTTATTATGAAAAAAATATTGTCCTCGGAGACAGACAACTCGTACTCCTGATAATATGATAGATGATACCATATAATGTAACTATCCAGTTGGACTTACATGCATTTGAAATGATTAATTAAAAATAAATAAAAATTGAAGAAGTGTGATCTTCTCGTATGTACATCCTTTAGCAGTGTAATAGCAATCTTTCTGACGTTCGTGATACTGTGATAACGTCGTTAGATGTTTGAAAATATTTGTTAGATGAAGTTTTGAACTAGGATTTGTTTTTTCTTTGTTCAACCATTTATACTAGAAGTATACTTGTCTAAACTAATTCAAATTCGCGTTGCCACTAAAAAGTAAAGCTTTCCTCATCGAAATATTATAATATCAGGGTCGAACACGCCGGGACATTTAGTTAACATTTAGTGTAATATATTTAAAAGTCTAATACCCACTACGTGCTATAGCATTTGACATGAAAATACAACCTACTCTCTTTAGTGTTTTCTTTTTTTCCTCCTTTCTTACTCTTCCGAGGATGGTTCTTCAGGGAGCCCATTCCGCCTCAAGTTGAGGAGAGAAATTTCAATCGATACGCGGTAGTTTCGACGAACTGGGACGTGGAAGTGAAAACCCTAAACTTTAAACCCTATCCTTCTATGCTACTCACTATCTAAGGAGCGATGTCTGCTATTCGTATTGGAGCCCGATTATATTTGATTTTGCGCCTAATAGAGGCCCTTTTAGGGGATAGCATTCCCTACAAAGAATTTTTCTATACCCAAAACTCGAATCCGAAACCTTTGATTAAGAGCGGAACAGTCTCATCCACTGCACCACGTCCTTTGATGATTTATTCCCTATGAACAGCAGCTTAAAAATCTGAAAGAACTGAAACCTTACCAGTTTTGATTTAGTGGAGAATCTAATAGAACCAAATGAGAAAAGGCCAAAAAAAGAGGACATAATTAAATGGAGAATAAAATGGAGAAAGTTCCAACTAAAATCTTATTAATTAAACAAGTTTCTCACAAAGCGACGATGACATTTTCTAAATGGGCCAACATGTCTGATTTGCTCGAGGCTTGAGTCTTATTTTCTGATGGAAAAGTTAATTAAACAACGAACTTCTTTTCCTTACTTCCTTTAAACAAATTTCAATCATTTTTCTACTATTTGTATTGTATGTGGGAGTTACTTGATAATCATTTCTGTACTGCTTAGGATTGACATACTTTATCATTGTGACAATGTCGTCCAACAGTTAATGAAGTGACATTAAATCATAAAAAATAATATTGGAAATCTTAGCGGAAATAAAATTATATGAGGTAATTTTTTCCATTTGTCTTAATTATGGTAAATAAAGTTATTCATGCATATACTAATGAAAGTTAATGCAGGAGTGGACCAGTGAGAACAAGGCTAATTCACCCAAATATGAAACACATAGTTTATTGTTTTGATGGTGATATCCTTAGTATTTGTAACTATAAAATTATTCCCCTTTTAACACAATTCTAGCTTTCCAAACATTCCCCGTCCAACAAAGGAAAAGCCTTTTTGTTAATAAGGCATTGCAAATATGGAGAGAATTAAAAAATATTCAGATTTATAGGTGGTCATTCAAAATAATTACAATTTAAAAAATAATGAAAATTTAACCACTTTTCATATAAATATACCGTTCAACATAAAAAAAAATACTCTAATTTGATGGATCTTATTTGGTACACAACAGATGTCTCCTCCCCATCGCAGCCCTTCCCACGCCCCCCTACAACTAAATACATTATGAAACAAACACGTGGAAAACTTGAGCATGAAGAGAATGGTAATGGTCCAATAATGTAGGCTACCACATTGACACCCGTTTATCTTTTTTTTCTTGTGGTACCCAATGAAACCGAGCCACCGAATCAACCAAAAAGGTAAAACAGAAAGAGATAAGAGAACTACCAAACTTGCCAGATCAACTAATCTTTTGAAATTTCTTTTGCTACAATATTTGACCTTTTCACAGAATTTCATATAACTCAATTTAGTACCAGATAACTAATTCTGTGCTATCTTATCTCCCTTATTTGTCTACTGTTATAGCTACGGTACTACTAAAAATTTGGTAATTAACGATCAAAAAAATAGATTAACTTTGATCAGTTATGATTAATTACCGACCAAAATACAACTAAATACGTTTGAACGATATTTTGTTGGTCGCTTTAATATACCGATCAAAGTTGGTAGGAAAATTAAATTCAAAAAAAAGATATTGCAAAAGAAACGATCAAAGTTGGTCGGTGTTATAAGTATGTAATTAAAAGATTCACCGTCTGGGAATCCAACTGGGGTGTGTGTTGTGACAGGATACTATTCTACCACTAGACCATTGGTGCATTTTGTTTTAAGATTGTCTTTTCATTTATTTTTTATATATACTCTTTAATTATATTTTCGCACAAAAATAACCGACCAAAGTTGGTCGATTTTATCAAAAAATAAAATTATCTACCAAAGTTGGTCGATTTTTTAAAATGACCGGCCGAATTTACCGACCAAAGTTGGTCGGTTTTTTAATATTAATTTTTATTTATTTTAACTACAAAAACCGATCAAAGTTGGTCGATTTCTTAAAAAATAAATTTCGGGGGACTCAATAATAGTTCCCCGCACTTTTGCTCCAAAGAAAAATAGAAAACCAACCAAAGTTGGTCAGTTTCGTAAATAAATTAAAAATTAAAATATTTTGAAAAACCGACCAACTTTGGTCGGTTTTGGCTAGTTTTTGGTCACGATCCGGATTTTTTCACCATCGGGAGTCGTGATGTCGCCTACTAATAGGAGCTAGGCAAGGCAATTAATTTAATACTTTTCTTAACAATATCAACAATATAAAGAAAGACGAGACAGTTAATATAAATGCGGAAATCTCAAAACATAAATAACTGAAACTAAGTAAGGAAGCTCAAATACATCTCTACCCAGATCTGGTGTCACTAACTCACGAACTTCTAAAGAATGCTAAATACAAGGTCTGAATAAAAATACAATATTGTCTGATCCGATACAAAGGAAATCAACCGAAAAATAAGGATAAGAGACACTCTGGTCCATGCAGACGCAAGCAAGGCTACCTCGGGAATCTCTAGAATGGAGTCAGCTCCCAATGCTCCTACAGTTGTCCAAAAACTCCTGCTCTGGTACTGTGATCTGTGCAAAAGATGCACAGAGTATAGCATCAGCACAACCGATCCCATGTGCTGGTAAGTGTTTGGCCTAACTCCGGCGAAGTAGTGATGAGGCTACGAAGGACTACCAATCAACCTGTGCATATATATATATATATATATATATAATAACAGCGGAAAGTAATAATCAAGACTAGGAGGGGAATATGCTTTTGGGGATAACAGATAAAATAGAATGGTAGGAATAAATAAGGAAGACTACAACTATTCCTTTCTAACACATAATACGTGGTCGGCGTGCCACACGATCCCATTCTCATAATATATAAGTTGTCGGCGTGTCACACGATCATTTCATAATATATAAGTGGTCGGCGTGCCACACGATCCCATTTCATAATATATAAATGATCGGCATGCCACACAATCCCATTTCATAATATATAATGGTTTCCCGGCAAGGAGACAAGTATCAATTCAACTATCCCGGCAAGGGAGAATACAAAATAAATAGTTAATTTCTGACAAGGGAGTGTAAACACGTGGTTTTTGACCCTCCCCGAGATTTTCTATATTTCTAGCGTAAAATATTTAGTTTAGTTTTAATATAGCTATTTTAGTTAAATTTGACTCTTTTACTTTATTTTTACCTCAAAATGGAAAAATAACAAAAATATAGTTTTATTAATGTTTCGTAGTCATTTTAAACTTGAAAAATGCAAAAATAGTACTTTATATTTTTATCTTTTTATTAAAAACGAAAATTACAAAAAATATTTTTTATTAATATTTTGTAGTCATTTTAAACTTGAAAAAAAAATAGTTTTATTTTAATTATGAGTATTATAGTTATTTTTTGATTACCTAGGATTAATTAAATAACACCATTCTCGGTTCCGGGCGAAGAATAATATTTGGGTTCAAACTACCCGGTTTTATAACTTTCGGACATAGCCCGTAATAACCCGACACTACACTAGGGGGGGGGGGCTCACGTGAAGGGGGGAATGCACATGCACACACTACAAAACACATGCACACACACTACAAAACACATGCACACATGACATGGAGGAAAATGCACATGCACACACATAGCCTAAGAGACAAAATGCACATGCACACACATATCCTAAGGGACAAAAATGCACATGCACACTACTACAAGAAGAGAGAAAAGGAAAAGGATATAAGGTGATCTTGTTCTTGAAGAAGGGAGGAAGCAAAAAACGGGAGCAAAGGAGAAGCTCTCTGGACGGCAAAACAGAAGGAAAACAAAGAGGAAAACACATTGGAAAAACGAAAAAAGAGAAAGAAGGGAAAACGGGCAAAAGGAGAATTGAAAACTAAAGAAGAGAAGGGCTCGGGACGAAAAAGAAAAGGAAAGGAGAGAAAGCAAAAGAAAGAAAAAAGAGAGAGAGGCAGACGGCAAAAACAAAAGAAGAGAAAGGATTTGAAAAACGAAAAAAGAAGGGAGAAAATAAAAAAAAAGAAAAAAAGAGAGAGAGGAGTAAACGGAAGAGACCTTCTTCTTGGTCTCTGACGGAAAAGAAGAAAACAAAAAAAACGGGCAGCAAGAGAAGCAGTAAACATTTCTGTTGAGTTCGTCGTCATTCGTCGAGGTCCGGTACGTCGTTGGTTAGTCGCTGTCCTTGGTTCCGGTTTGGTTCGAGTTCTGTCCGGAGAGGTCGAGGTTTGAGATCGTCATAAAAGGTTCGTTTTCTCGTTGTGTACGTTGAAAATATGCAGAAATAAAGGTGTTGTTCTTTTCCGATATTGTTCTTCTCGCTAATATTTTGGATCGTTTCGTATTTGATTTACTTTCGTATGGTTCAGACTATTTTTGTAAATATATGATTTTGTTGAACATGCAATGTCGAAGTTAGCTAATGAAAATGACTAATCCTTCATATGCTCGCCAACTAGTTATGCTTTCATTGTTTATGTAATTGTTCACCATAGTCTTGAATTTGCTCACTTAGTTAGCTACTCGTATGTTTACTTGAATTGGTTATAGTTGAGCACGATGTTGTCACATTATGGAAACTGGTTCATTATTCTTTAACTGAACGATGTAATTAGATTAAAGGAATCGGGGTGCATTTCATGTGACCCGACTCCAATTTTGAACAAGGTTAAATAAAGCGTGTCGTGAACCACAAGTGCATTTCATGTAGTGTGGCTCGCAACATGTTTTAAATAATCTTGAATTAACTCTCAAATAAATATAGCGGAATGTAGTTTGCTTTTAAATTAGAATTAGAGTTATGCCTCGCCTAACAAAATTGTACAAATCGCGGGGCCCTCATAAATGTATATGTAAAATATTTAGATTTCGAGATGTGCCGTTTCTTAGCGAATTTCCGGGCCTTCTCAAAAAATGTAAATAAGTAATCGCTCTAGGCGCGTATTCTAATAATTTTACCTTCTTAAACACGGGCGTGCATTTCATGCGGCCCAAATCCAAATCCCAAAATATTGAATAAGAATGTGTCGAGGATCCGGGTGCATTTCATGTGACGTGATTCGAAACATATTTTTAGGCAACATTCTCTTTCGTAAACAATAATAATAATAAAAGCGGTAAAGGGATATTAACTTGCACTAAGTACATGATTGTAAAAGCAGATAGATAAGCCAAACACGACAGTTGAGCGACCGTGCTAGAACCACGGAATTCGGGAGTGCCTAATACCTTCTCCGGGTTAATAGAATTCCTTATCCGGATTTCTGGTTCGCGGACCGTTAAATAGAGTCATTCTTTTCCTCGACTCGGGATTTAACCGGTGACTTGGGACACCATAAATCTCCCAAGTGGCGACTCTGAAATAATTAAATAAATCCCATCTCGATTGTCCTTTAATTTTATATCTTGCGCCCACGCAAGTAAGCGTAAAAAGGAGGTGTGACAGCTCCGGCGACTCCACTGGGGACTCAAACCCAGAACCACTGGTTCGGGGTTTAAGAATTCGAGCTTGGAATAATTGTTGTATTTGGCTTATTTATTATCTGATTTTATTATATGTTTGTATTAATGTGCAAAATGATATTTTTATCGCTTTGATATTTTTTTGAACTGTACATATAAATTGTGCCGAAACCAATCTCCTCTCCGAGTCTTCTAAATCATGAAGAAGGGTGCACTTCGTGTGACTTCTTTTCTGTATAGTGTCTAATTCCCACCTTAGAACGAGGTTTGGATAAGTTGCAAAACCGGTGAAGCTTCTGTATTCCCGGGTTGCTGCCTCCTCCTCGGCTCGAGTTGTCCGTTCGGGTAAGCCAGGTCTAGAACAATAAACCCGGGTTTTTAAACCTAGAATAACAAAGCTTCATGCCGGATCCCTAGTAGGAACGTTTATTTGCATCATGTTGCATTTGACTTAGGGGACTCAACACAGGGGTTGGGTCCGTCTAGGACAGGTGACCTGAAATGAAAAGACCATCCTGCTGCATCCTGTTTGTTTTATGCATATATTTGCTTCGTACTTGCAGGCTAACCGTTTTTTTTATTGAGGAAAATGAAAAAAAAAAAAAAAAATAGTCTCAAAATAGTTTGTTTTTTTTACTTACTTAAAAAAAAAAAAAACAACGTTTGTTGTAAAATAAAAAATGTTTGATCAAAATAAAAAAAAAATAGTTTCAAAATAGTTTGTTTTTTTACTTAAAAGAAAAAAAAAACGTTTGTTGTAAAATAAAAAAAATATGGATTTCAAAATAGTTTGTTTTTCTTTACTAAAAAAAAAAAAGGAGGAAAAAAATTTTGTTTTAAACTTAAAAAAAAATGTGTGAAAAAATAATAAATAGTTTGTTTCCTTTAAAGATGTAGTTTGTTTCATTTGACCGAACTACGCAGGTTTGATTCTCACCATTAGGTGGGATACGTAGGCAACCCTCATCGGGTCCAACCACCCCTTTTAAAAATCAAAAAAAATGTGTGTTTAATTTTGTCAATAAAATCAAAGTGATGCTGTTTTTGCAAATAACCGAATGTTCCGAAAGGACGCCGGAAGGCTGTTTTTTGCAAAAATAGCCACTTTGAATCATTTTTAATAATTTGCAGCCGCAACCTTGAAATATTCCTTGGGGAAATGTTGCAAGGCCATAGCCGCAAAATCAAGTCCGGGTTCACACCCCTTTTGCAAAAAATAACCGAAAAAAAAATGTTAAATTTTTGATTTTGTTATAAATGAGTCGGGTGATGCTATTCTTGCTCAAAATAGTTGAAAGGTTGTATCCGCAAAATTAAGTTTGAGTCATCACTCGACTTTTCAAAAAAATAATCACTTTATCAAATAAGCCATTACATGGCCGGAGTTTTGCTGAAATAGCCACATTTTTGCATTTTAACTTTCTCAGTCTTGTGTTGGCCTGTGTCGGTGCTGAACGATGCCCCATAGGCCTCAGGATAAAATTTTGAATTTGCATCTTCTTACATAAAATTTTGCAAAAAGAGCCACTTTGTCTAAATAAGCCATTACATGGCCAATTTACGAAAAATAGTCTTGTGTTGGTTTATGGTGATGCCGAACGATGCCTCATGAGCCACAAAATAAAAAAAAAATTCAAGTTTATCTTTCTTAAATAAATTTTGCAAAAATAGTCATTTTGTCAAATAAGCCATTATGTGGCCAATTTTGTAGAAATAGTCATAGTTGACACCAAAAATATTCTTCTTCTTGTAGAAATTTCCTACACAAGTTTGTAGTTGGAGTCGGCTTCTATAATTTTCCTTCGAAAATCAAAAAAATCAAATAAACATTTCTTTATTTCTTGCATTAATTTGCAAGAACTACGCTCGGTCTGATTCATGCGGGGTCATGATACGTAGGCAATCTCCATAAGATTCGACCACAACTGTATATGTATATATATGAAAAAAAAAATGAAAAAAAAAATGAAAAAAAAATGAAAAAAAATGAAAAAAAATGAAAAAAAAAGAAAAGAAAAAAAGAAAAAAGAAGTAAGCAAAAAATATTGATGAGGACTTACTGATTCCATTTCTACCATATTTTATTTTGAATTGTTGAGAATTGAGGTGGTTGGTTTGTGGTGAACCGGAAACAGAAGATCCAGGAAAACCTGATTATGATCCAAGATAGTGACACCAAGAATATCGCATATAGTCCTTTACCTGCACGCCATGATGGACGCTTTGTGGGGATGTATTGACTAAAGCTGAAAATGTCGAAGCAAATAAGTGGCCTTGGTAATATTGATGCGAAGCTTAGTGGCCAAAATATCGTGCTTGGTAATCGGGAAGACTCTCCATTTCTTGGTCAACCAGAATGGAGTTTTTTGGTGGCTTATTTTGTTGTCATTTCTGTCGTCCAGATTATTTTAGGGTTGTAATCAGGATATTGTCATATAACTCAAACCCTTTTTGTCGTTCTATTTTGTCCAGTTTTCTATTGGTCGTAATACCTCATTTAGTATTGTGTAGGTCTGTTCCAAGGGTGTGCCCCAGTTTATTGTGTTTGTTTTGTCGTATTAATTCATTTCTAGTTCGTCTAATACAACTCTCTTGTTTGCTATTATTTCGAGTCATTTTTCTTTGATTTAAGTCTTTCTTCTTTATAGTCATTTTTATGTCAACACTAGTGACATGACATGCACGCATAATTGTGGCCTAATCTTAAAAGTTAATCATGAAGGAATTGGAAGATAATCATGGCATTTTAAAAGAAATAATGATTTGAGGTTATTTGGAACCCGAGTCACGTGAAATTTGGGGCGGGTAAAATACAAAGAAAGCCTTAAGGGCAAAATGGCCATGCTGACATGGGGTTCGCTCGTGATACTGAAATGGAAGTGTCGTCCAACAATACTTTAAAATGATGGATGAAAAAGGCGAATGGACGATATGGTTATCACTCCTAGCACAACCAAAAGATGTCCCGAATGTGTTGTTTGTACTTGGCATGTTTTGAAGATTGGAATGACGAAGGCATTTTGTTCTGCTACCCAAACACTTTATCCTTCGTTAACCCTTCGAGCCTTATTTTGATTTCTTTCATACCCTTCCTTCGGAGTTAGTTGCAAAGACTAGAAACACAGGTTTGAAAGACAAGAGAAAAAAAAAGGAAGAAAAGAAAACAACAAAAGGAGATAAAGAAAAGAAAAGAAAAAGAAAAATGTGTGAAAAAAGAAATTTGAAAAAGAGGAATTGGGAACTACGTTTGACCTGATTCCTCAAAGAGGATACGTAGGCGCTTCACAGCTCGGTCATAGTGTAAATAAAGTAATAAAAATTCCCCAAGTAAAAAACTGGGGCAAAGAAAAATTGTGTTGATTATAAATAAATGTAGGTCCGAAGGTTGTAAATTTTGAACCCAAAATTGATTTTGTTTTGAGCCTTCAATAACCTTTCTTTCTAGCCCTATCCAAATCCCACATTACGGTCCAGAAAGACCTTCCGATCAGTCTTCAAAAGATGCCACGTCAGGCGAGTGAGAAAGTCCTATCGGAATATAACACACTAATTCTCAGCAGAAAAGACTCTGATTCCCAGCAGAAAGGAAACACGAGAGAGTCTTAGCAGTGACACCCCAATCCCCAGCTAAAAGTGATACAAATGAGAGAGTCTTACCGGTGAAAACCTTCACAAGCACCATAAGGCGACGAAAGCTGAGAGAAAATCAAAATGAGAGAGGCTTGAAAGTGAAAACCCTTCGGGCACTACAAGTCAAATAAAGGGGATAATCAGATGGAAATCACGAGACCGAAATCGTGAAAGGCAATTAACGACGGAGGATAGGCCATATGTGCATGTCATGACCAGTAGAGTTGGTATCCGCGTTTGATAAGTTTTATAGTTGTTTCTGGTTAGAGAGTCAGTCCTCCCTTGTCTTCTATTTGTTGTTTCTTTTTATCTTTCTCCTTTTGTCAAAATTCTCCATCAAAGTCGGTCTAGTCAAAACATAGTGAGAAATGACTTCAAAACTTGCCACCAACTTTCCAATTATTATGCAAGGCAAGGAAATGCCATTGACGGCAGAGAAGTATGGTGCAAAGAAGATTATTAAATTGGGGCAGAAAATTTTCTTTTCAGTTTGAAAATTTTCTGGAAGTCAATACCCACTTGGGGAAGAAGGAAAGTCTTAAGGGAAATGGTCTTCGAACCAGTGTCATCCTCAACAACCTTCAAGAAGAGTGAAACACCAATTTTGAGGAAATGAAAATCCACCGGCAGTGTTATCTTCAGCAAGTTCCGAGGTGGTCGGACAACACAGAGTGGTAAAGGAAGAAAGGAAATCTCATCTTCAACAAAATAACCCCCAGCAAGTTGAGAAACACAGAACGGGGAAGGGATAAATGGAAAAACCCATCCCCAGCAGGAATATCATCTCCAACAAATGAAATCATTTCCCAACCAGTTTTGGGAATCCCAAGCGAGGAAAATGGAAAAAGGAAAAACCACCCCACAGGAGCGGCACAACCGCTCACAATGTTTTGAACTAACAATTTTTCTATGATTTGAAACGGGGAAAGAAAGTGCTATTGATAGCAGAAAGTCATGCCACAAGGAAGAACACCAATACTGGGGCGCAGAAAATTTTCTGCCGTTGTTGAAAATTTTCTCGGAGAAATGAGGAAGGCAATTCAAGATGACGTGTCAGGTTTGTCCACCTTCAAATAGGATGTTTCAGGTTTGTCCACCTTCGAACAGGACGTCTCGGGTTTGTTCACTTTCATACATTGATATCATGGGAGTATTCGCCCTCGAATAGATATAATGGGAGTATTCGCCCTCGAATAGGATACAATGGGAGTATTCGCCCTCGAATAGGATACAATGGGAGTATTCGCCCTCGAATAGGATACAATGGGAGTATTCGCCCTCGAATAGAATACGATGGGAGTATTCGCCCTCGAATAGGATACAATGGGAGTGTTCGCCCTCGAATAGGATACAATGGGAGTATTCGCCCTCGAATAGGATACAATGGGAGTATTCGCCCTCGAATAGGATACAATGGGAGTATTCGCCCTCGAATAGGATACAAAGGGAGTATTCGCCCTCGAATAGGATACAATGGGAGTATTCTCCCTCGAATAGGATACAAAGGGAGTATTCGCCCTCGAATAGGATACAAAGGGAGTATTCGCCCTCGAATAGGATACAATGGGAGTATTCGCCCTCGAATAGGATACAATGGGAGTATTCGCCCTCGAATAGGATACAATGGGAGTATTCGCCCTCGAATAGGATACAATGGGAGTATTCGCCCTCGAATAGGATACAATGGGAGTATTCGCCATCGAATAGGATACAATGGGAGTATTCGCCCTCGAATAGAATACGACGGGGCCATCCACCCTCGAATAGGATATTTTATGTATGTTTTATCTTACATCGTCCTATGCATATTTTGTAAATTATTTCCAGCATGCATTTTAAATTCAAAAATTGCTACTAAAAGCGGGCACCTACCTGTATAACAAAAGGCAAGTCTTCAGTCTTTACATTGCAGGTCTTGAAACTAGTAACGCACTATAAAGCAGAGGGTTACAACAAGAGATCCCAGCGCAAATTCAAGCGCATGAGTCAAAGGAAATGAGGGGTGAAGGAAACAAAAGATACTTCCTCAGCAGCATCATCCCAGCAGGTGAGTAAACAGTTCCAAAGATATCCCCAGCAGCCGAAAGAAAAGTAATACGACCCAGGGGGAAAGCAATTCTAAGACAAGATAATTCAGAAGAAAAGGTGGCCCAAGAGGCAATGCAGGAAGAAGAAAACGGTACAAAAGGCAAAAGAAGGTGATCATGGATAGGATGAAATTAGTGAGTTGTAGTCGAAGTCAGGGAGCCCGCCTGGAGAATGGAGTGGCGATTTAGTTTTGAAGTTGTAGTTGAAGTCAGGGAGCCCGCCTGGAGAATGGAGTGGCGATTTAGTTTTGAAGTTGTAGTTGAAGTCAGGGAGCCCGCCTGGAGAATGGAGTGGCGATTTAGTTTTGAAGTAGTAGTTGAAGTCAGGGAGCCCGCCTGAAGAATGGAGTGGCGATTTTATTTTGAAGTAGTAGCTGAAGTCAGGGAGCCCGCCTGAAGAATGGAGTGGCGATTTTATTTTGAAGTTGTAGTTGAAGTCAGGGAGCCCGCCTGGAGAACGGAGTGGCGATTTAATTTTGAAGTAATAGTTGAAGTTAGGGAGCCCGCCTGAAGAATGGAGCGGCGATTTATTTTGAAGTTGGTTAAGGAAAGCGGCAGAGTGTAACGGAAATCCCCAGCACGAATCAGAAGGAAGGCAACCAGAATGCAAGTCAACAGTCCGAGGGGATCAACAGAAGTTTAGTCACAATAAACAAAAAGAAAAAAAGAGGCATGAAGCCAATCCAAAATGCAGAAGTTGATGAAAGATGTGGCATGCTCAAGACATGGCCGAGGTCCCAAGCACTGTATACCTAGTCTTGATTCGAAAAGCAGCACCTGCAACTAGCAAGTATCAAGGTTCAAATTTAGAGTACGCATGAAGCACCAACCAATACTCAAGATCAAGCTTCAGAAGACTTATAGATAGGAATCTTGTAACTAGTAGCTGATAGGCTTAGTTAGTCTTTCTCATGTTTTGATTTTTGATGTAATAACAGGACCACGGACCGGAACTTCGACGGACCGGAACTTCGACGGACCGGAACTTCGATGGAACGGAATCTCGACGGAACGCCACCTCGGTTACCCCTTCCTCACTCACTTTCGAACTACACGTGGCCTAATTCCTCTATAGCCAAGGATATGTAGGCAGCTCAGATACAAGGGCTCGGTCACATTCCTCTTCTTTTAGTTTAATCCCTCCCAATAAGGGTCAGGTCAAAAACACTTGTTTAGTAGTTCTTTGTCTGAAAACTCTTTGTGTTTTCAGTCAAAGAGGGGCAGCTGTAAACACGTGGTTTTTGACCCTCCCCGAGATTTTCTATATTTCTAGCGTAAAATATTTAGTTTAGTTTTAATATAGCTATTTTAGTTAAATTTGACTCTTTTACTTTATTTTTACCTCAAAATGGAAAAATAACAAAAATATAGTTTTATTAATGTTTCGTAGTCATTTTAAACTTGAAAAATGCAAAAATAGTACTTTATATTTTTATCTTTTTATTAAAAACGAAAATTACAAAAAATATTTTTTATTAATATTTTGTAGTCATTTTAAACTTGAAAAAAAAATAGTTTTATTTTAATTATGAGTATTATAGTTATTTTTTGATTACCTAGGATTAATTAAATAACACCATTCTCGGTTCCGGGCGAAGAATAATATTTGGGTTCAAACTACCCGGTTTTATAACTTTCGGACATAGCCCGTAATAACCCGACACTACACTAAGGGGGGGGGGGCTCACGTGAAGGGGGGAATGCACATGCACACACTACAAAACACATGCACACACACTACAAAACACATGCACACATGACATGGAGGAAAATGCACATGCACACACATAGCCTAAGAGACAAAATGCACATGCACACACATATCCTAAGGGACAAAAATGCACATGCACACTACTACAAGAAGAGAGAAAAGGAAAAGGATATAAGGTGATCTTGTTCTTGAAGAAGGAGGAAGGGACACGGTGAGAAAAGGAGAAGCTCTCTGGACGGCAAAACAGAAGGAAAACAAAGAGGAAAACACATTGGAAAAACGAAAAAAGAGAAAGAAGGGAAAACGGGCAAAAGGAGAATTGAAAACTAAAGAAGAGAAGGGCTCGGGACGAAAAAGAAAAGGAAAGGAGAGAAAGCAAAAGAAAGAAAAAAGAGAGAGAGGCAGACGGCAAAAACAAAAGAAGAGAAAGGATTTGAAAAACGAAAAAAGAAGGGAGAAAATAAAAAAAAAGAAAAAAAGAGAGAGAGGAGTAAACGGAAGAGACCTTCTTCTTGGTCTCTGACGGAAAAGAAGAAAACAAAAAAAACGGGCAGCAAGAGAAGCAGTAAACATTTCTGTTGAGTTCGTCGTCATTCGTCGAGGTCCGGTACGTCGTTGGTTAGTCGCTGTCCTTGGTTCCGGTTTGGTTCGAGTTCTGTCCGGAGAGGTCGAGGTTTGAGATCGTCATAAAAGGTTCGTTTTCTCGTTGTGTACGTTGAAAAATATGGCAGAAATAAAGGTGTTGTTCTTTTCCGATATTGTTCTTCTCGCTAATATTTTGGATCGTTTCGTATTTGATTTACTTTCGTATGGTTCAGACTATTTTTGTAAATATATGATTTTGTTGAACATGCAATGTCGAAGTTAGCTAATGAAAATGACTAATCCTTCATATGCTCGCCAACTAGTTATGCTTTCATTGTTTATGTAATTGTTCACCATAGTCTTGAATTTGCTCACTTAGTTAGCTACTCGTATGTTTACTTGAATTGGTTATAGTTGAGCACGATGTTGTCACATTATGGAAACTGGTTCATTATTCTTTAACTGAACGATGTAATTAGATTAAAGGAATCGGGGTGCATTTCATGTGACCCGACTCCAATTTTGAACAAGGTTAAATAAAGCGTGTCGTGAACCACAAGTGCATTTCATGTAGTGTGGCTCGCAACATGTTTTAAATAATCTTGAATTAACTCTCAAATAAATATAGCGGAATGTAGTTTGCTTTTAAATTAGAATTAGAGTTATGCCTCGCCTAACAAAATTGTACAAATCGCGGGGCCCTCATAAATGTATATGTAAAATATTTAGATTTCGAGATGTGCCGTTTCTTAGCGAATTTCCGGGCCTTCTCAAAAAATGTAAATAAGTAATCGCTCTAGGCGCGTATTCTAATAATTTTACCTTCTTAAACACGGGCGTGCATTTCATGCGGCCCAAATCCAAATCCCAAAATGTTGAATAAGAATGTGTCGAGGATCCGGGTGCATTTCATGTGACGTGATTCGA
Organism: Nicotiana noctiflora; assembly: GCA_032618575.1. Classification (NCBI taxonomy): domain Eukaryota; kingdom Viridiplantae; phylum Streptophyta; class Magnoliopsida; order Solanales; family Solanaceae; genus Nicotiana; species Nicotiana noctiflora. The sequence continues at coordinate 253,175 of JASVEL010010136.1, forward strand.
AACATATTTTTAGGCAACATTCTCTTTCGTAAACAATAATAATAATAAAAGCGGTAAAGGGATATTAACTTGCACTAAGTACATGATTGTAAAAGCAGATAGATAAGCCAAACACGACAGTTGAGCGACCGTGCTAGAACCACGGAATTCGGGAATGCCTAATACCTTCTCCCGGGTTAATAGAATTCCTTATCCGGATTTCTGGTTCGCGGACCGTTAAATAGAGTCATTCTTTTCCTCGACTCGGGATTTAACCGGTGACTTGGGACACCATAAATCTCCCAAGTGGCGACTCTGAAATAATTAAATAAATCCCGTCTCGATTGTCCTTTAATTGGAAAAACTCTTTGCACCTTTGCGGGTGCGTAAAAAAGAGGTGTGACAGGGAGCAATAATAATAACTTACATGTCCCAACAAGGGAATAATTACGTCTCTTTCTCTTTTGTTCATTTCTTACTTCCTAACCATGTCATAATTCGAGCTAACGCTCCAAAGAGTTTACAAATCATATTTCCTCTTCGTACTGTTCACATTATATCGAAACCATCAATTAAACAAGGAAGAGCCACAATAAAATCCCAAATAAAGACTCACAGTCATGGTAGATACCGGTATATAGATACTCGTCAGCATGCCTATACACCGTACTCGACATTCAGAAATTAGCAAATAATACTCTAATCCTATTCCCTCAAGCCAAAGTTAGATCAAACTTATCTCGAATGCTCTAAACTCAACTCAAGCCTCTAGTATAGCTTTACCCCTCAAATTCGGCTCCAACTCAGTCAAATCTATTAAATAATGACCTTACAATATTAATAATAGCTAAACAAATCAAACCCAATGCCTAGATATAGATTCCCAATCTTACTTCCAAAAATTCTAAAATCGACCCCGAGCCCGCTTGGTCAAAACACGAGGTTCGAACCAACTTCATGTTACCCATCCCCCACGAGATCGGATATACAATTTATTTTTAAATTTAACCTCAAAACAATATCTAAATCAAAGAAAATAAAAAAGCCCTAAATCTATCCATTTCTCCCAATTTTCACCCTAATCTATGTGATTAAAGCTTAGAAATTCACTAACTAATGAAGAAAAAAGAAGGAAATAAGTGGCAAGTTACATACCCAAGTGGTCTTGAAGAATGGGGGCTTCAATGGAGTCCTAGAGCTTGGGGGAGAAGAAAGTTTGTGAGAAAATTGAGAAATCTCGTATGTACTGTTTCCGTTTTTTTATAAAAATTTAACTAGGCGAAAATGGCCTATGTGATTGCGAAGGAAGTCATGCGATCGCATAGAGTAAGGGAAAATATTCACTGCGATCGCATAGAGTAAGGGAAAATATTCAATGCGATCGCGAAATGGCTATGCGTTCGCATAGAGAAAAAATAAAGGGCTTCTTAGGCTAGCACTATGCGAGCGCGGAAGGGTAATTGCGATCGCATACAACAAACGGACCCCCTAAAGATTAACATTATGCGATTGCAGACCCACCTATGCGATCACATAGAGCAATTGACTCGACACCAGCAAACAGCGATTTCTGCAATTTCTTAAGTTCAAAAATCACTTTGACACTCCTCCGAAATACTCCCGAGCCCCCACGGCTCCTAACCAAATACACACTAACTCAACAACCTCATACGAACTTAACCATACGATTAAATCACCAAAATAACATCGTAAACAAGGAATCAAACCTCAAAATCATCACTTTTTCATCAAACTTCATAAACTTTCAAACTTAAAGTTTTAGGTCCGAAACACGTCAAATGACGTCCGATTTCAATAAAATTTCACATGAAGCGCTTAAACCGCATATAAGACTTGTACCGGGCGCCAAAACCAAAGTACGGGCCTGATATCAACGCTTTCTAATCCATTTTCATTTCAAATTTTCAAATAAATTTCAGAAAAATAATTTCTTTTAAAAATTTATTTCTCGGGCTCGGGACCTCGGATTTCGATTCCGGACATACGCCCGAGTCTCATATTTTTCTACTGACCCTCTGAGACCATTTTCCCAAAATGTTGACTCAAGTCAACTTTAATCATTTTAAAGCCACATTTTAAAAAATTTCACAGAATTTAATATATAAGCTTTCCGGCTACGCGCCCGGCTACGCGCGCAAATCAAGGCAAAAAAATGAGGTTTTCAAGGCCTCGGAAGCACGGAATGAAAGAGAAAACAGGTGATGACCCTTTGAATCGTCATATTTTTTTACCGACCAAAATTGGTCGATTTTTCTTATCGATTTTTGCCGAATTTCTAAATCAAATGGAACAAGTTTTATAGTCATGTATAGTTGGACAGACATGTTTGTTAACCTCAAAACTCTATTTCGTTAGGAATATGTTTATCTAGTTTTGAAGCAAAAGAACATGCCCCTTTAGCAAACCGACTAGCTACTTATTTCCGAAATTCTAAATGCCTGCCTATCCACTTGTCTGGCTTTATTAAAGCAAACAACGAAGACTAATTTCACAATCTATATACATATTGATGTAAAAAAGAAAGAACGATATTAACGAAGACCAAAAGAGAAGAAATGAAGGAAGGGAAAGTAATTAAAGAGTTTAGTGAAAATACACAACATGAAAAAGAGGCTAAGCTTTCTCTTTACGTCAGGGTGTACAAAGAAAACCGATAAATCGCACTAAACCGGTAATTCGAGTTAAACCGGGAAAAAAAACCCGATCATGAGTTGGTTTGACTTGGTTTGTATTGGAAAAAATAACCGGATCATAATTGGTTTGGTTTGATTTTAACTAAAAAAAAGTCAAATCGAAATCATATCAACCCGATATTACATTTATTCAATTTTTACAAATATTTTATATATATAAATATTTATTTTTAATTCCTAAATATTCCTAAAACTTTTTTACTGTTGTATCTTTAAACATATTGTTTCAAGTTTGGAATTAACATTCTTGAATGGTCCAATAAATTTTATAGTTCATAAAGGTAGTAATTCAAATAAACTTCACATCAATAGAATGCTAACTGAGAAAATTCAATTCAACACTAGATATGGCAATAGTGTGGATATCTATTTTTTAGTTTTGCATTGTTTATATTAAAAATGCATAACTTAGTTTATTTTTTTCTTTAGTGCTTAGTTGTGTAACATATATACTTATAGTTGTACTTATTTAAGCATGACTTATATAATACTTTTAGATTATATTAATATTTATTATGGCTTGTTACTTAACAACAACAACAACAACAACCCAGTATAATCCCACGTAGTGGGGTCTGGGGAGGGTAGTGTGTAGAGAGGCTGTTTCCAAATAGACCCCCGGCATCCTTCCCTCCAAGAACTTCCCACCTTGCTCTTGGGAGACTCGAACTCACAACCTCTCGGTTGGAAGTGGGGTTGCTTACCATCAGAGCAACCCCTCTTGTCTGGCTTGTTACTTAGTAATATTTTATTTATGGATTTTAGTATTTTTGTTATTGAATATTTTAGTACAATGTTATGACGCATCTCATATTATTGTATTATTTTCTTGAAAAAATACATTATATAGTTGTATCCTTGTAGGATTAGAGAAGAATGTGGAGCACAAGTTATATATTTGTGCTATGAAGACTTATCGGAAAAAGAAAAAAACGAAAACTCAAAAAAATCCGAAAAACCCGAGAAAACCCGAGATTGAAAACTCATTTTTGTTGGTTTGGTTTAGTTTATAGATTTAAAAATTCGAAATCATTAGTTTGGTTTGGTAATTGAAAAATCCGAACAAACTCGGATTATGAACACCCTGCTCTACATGTATCTATGAGTTAAATTTGTTCGGAGCACTAACAATAATGTCAAGAACTTTACTATCAGATTAAGTTGATAGCTATTCGGTATATATAAAAAAGTAGTACTTCAAAGCAATCTAATATAATAAGTAGTAAGTTAAGAAAATAGAATAATAACATGCTGTAATTAAATAATTAACTATATTATGTAAAGCATCAAACTTTACATTTACTCCATTATTTATTCTCTCCGTTTGTCGTTAGTGCGGCTGGCAGATGGAAACTGGAAAGCAGGAAAGGTCAAGGAAACTAAGGTTTTATGGAGGAAAAAGGAGTAGTCCTCTTTTCCTTTTCTTCAAAATTTCCCGCTACTCATTATCACAGCAAATAAGATAAGCAATACTGTAATTAATTAATTCACATAGAGCAGCTGAAATTCACTCATACCTATTACATTATTTTCGGCAGCACTATTCTTGTAATACGTAATTCTAGTTCTTTATGGGTTGCTTCTGTTTTATTATTTCTTAAGTTGAATGTCTATCGAAAATAATCGTTCTAATTTCACAAGATATAAGAGTAAATTTGCGTACAGATTACCCTCTCATACCCTATTTGTGGACTTACTCTGGATATTTTGTTGTTGTTACTTGTAATTAAGTTGTGTAATAATATGGTTTTGTCCTTGTCTTTTTTTGTTGTTAAGTTTTACTGTCCTCAAAAGTCAACAGTCAGTAATTATTTCTCCAACAAATGAACACCCCTTGCCTTGTTGTTAGAATAGGAGAATATTGCACCTGACCTGACCATGATTTGATTTCAGCAACTGTTATCACTGTGTTTATTTAAATGGCTGAGTGAAGTCCGAAAAGGGTGAAGAAGGCAAATGATTCACACCGCAGTAAGTGTACGTACACATAGCAAAATATTAAATTTTTCTTTTTGTTTCTTTTTCGGGCTAAAAAAAAAGTTCGCTATTGGTGGAAAGGTGCCTGAAAAAAGCTAGAAAGGGAAAACAAAGAATCCCCAACGCCCCCAACATATAGTACTCTAGAGCCATGAGCTCTCTTGGAAGAAAAAAACAAAAAACACCAAAAAAACAAACGGACCTTCCCAAATTTAGGAACAGAAATTGGCTGAACACCAAAGAATAATTCTTCAAAAGGAAAGCTCAAATGGTGAAATTAACCAAAATGAGTCATGTTATTGGGGAAAAAATAAAGAGAATTTCAAGATGATGAGGGAAGTAGAAGGATCATCATCAAGTAGTAAGTGCCAAGACTGTGGAAATCAAGCTAAAAAAGATTGCACATATTTGAGGTGCAGAACTTGCTGTAGGAGCCGAGGGTTTCATTGTCAAACGCACGTTAAGAGCACTTGGGCCCCTGTGTCAACAAGGCGTCCACGGCACCACCATCTTCACCAGCAGCAGCTTTCTACTATTCAACAACAGCTTCAAGCTGGACCAAACCCTAATAAAAGATACAGAGATAATCATGAAATTCAAGGTATATACTTCTACTCTACTGTTGCCACTTTTTTTTTGCTTATTTGTGCATCCAACATTTGTAACTCAAACAGACAATCTTTGATTACATAGTATACAGATCTCACACACTCATTGTATTTTGCTTGCCTCTTTAAATCTACTATAGCTATGAACAGAAACTATGAAACCCTAGCTATTTGTTCCTTTCTTTTTATATATGCAGTCTATTCATATGCTCACTAGCAATCATTGATAGGATACAATTTTCGTTTTATTTTCTCCTGTTAAATATGTAGTAGGTTAGACACCACGAAGCCAAGTGTCTATTAGAAATAGTCTCTCTACCTTTATAAAGTAGGAGTAAGGTTTACGTACACCAGTGGCGAAGCTAGAAATATGTTTAAGCGTGTTCAAACTTGAAAGAAGTAAAAAAAAAATATTCCGACAAAGGGTGTTCAATATCGATTTTATAGGTCTAAAATCAATATTTTACTTATATATGCAGTACAATTTTTCGTAATATTTTGGCGAAGGGTGGTGATCAGTAGACCACCCTTTGTTATAGGTGGCTTCGCCCTGGTGTACATATTGTCCCTCCCCATACCCCATCTATGGAATTATACTGGATTTGTTACGCTCTTGTTAAGACCCCATCCATGAGATTACACTGTGTTTGTTGTTGTTATTATTGTTGTTAGACACATGAAAGCTCCATAAGTATTGAGTCTATGCACTGAAGGAGAAAGTGTTACACAATTAGATCACTAATTATAAGCTAAAAAAAGTAAATTCCTAAGATATTAGAGTAGTCGATCGGTAACCTAATAAAAATAGTACTTAGTAATTTTCTACCTATGATTTTAAACTAAACCAGTGGTGTAAAATAATTTCACAGTTTACATAACAAACTAGCTAAGCACTAGAAAGAAAAAAGAAAGAAAAAAAAAGGAAAAGACTGTATTTTATTTAATTTTCATTTGTTGTTTTTGAGATATATATATATATATAGGTGAAGAAGAAGGTGATTTTCCGGGGGAAGTGAGATTTCCAGCAGTATTTCGATGTATTCGAGTAAGTTCCATCGACAATGTGTTAGATCAGTATGCTTATCAAACATCAGTGAAGATAGGAGGACATGTTTTTAAAGGAATATTATATGATCAAGGACCTGAGAATCATTACAATAATAATATGGCAGCTGGTGAAAGCAGCTCCTTTCAGCAGCAGCAGCAGCAACCTCCTAATTTACTTACTGCTGCAACCATTAGTACTACTACTACAGCACCTTCTTATCCCAATCCTTTTAGTGCTTTCATTCCTGGTACGCAATTTTTCCAATACCCAAAATCATCTTGAAGCAAACTTAATTTTAACTTATACTAGTATACACTGATAGTGTAATTTTTTTATGCTTATTAGTGTATTTAATAGCATGTTCTATGTCATTTTTTAGATTAAATAATTTCACTTGTTATGGTTGTTTATATTTACTTTTATCCTTTAAGTAATGTGATAGCATAAAACTTTTGTTACATTGTCCATATATAGAAGTTAATTAATCTCCTCTTTTATCTCTCGGCCGCATTTTGTTTTGAGCAGTGCAACAACAATAACAATATATTTAATATTATTCCACTCTGTGAGGTACGACGAGGGTAAAAAAACAATGCACATTAAACATTGAACAAGAAGGAAAATTAAACTCCTAATTCCAATTATTGTGTGGATAGGGTTGTTTGTAGTATCTTTACTCTTACCTTTTAAAGTAATTTGATAAGATGAAAGATCCTCTTTTATCTCTAGGTATTTTGTCATGTATAGTGCAAGGGTAAAATTAAAGTTAAAGTAATGTACATTGAACATTGAACAAAAGAGAAAGTGAAGAAAAAGGTCATATAAAAGGGGATTTCGAGAGAAAAAAGAAATTAGTTTTTGTTTCGAATTTCAACGAATAATTATTGGTCTTTCCTCTGCTAATTTAATATTGTTCCGTGTTAGTATACATATGGTTCTGCATTTTGTCTTATAATGGATTTCCCTCATCCCTATTATTTTTTCTTTGATTAAGGGAATTAATTATGTCGGATTTACTAGTTGTAATCAACATCGAAGCCACTTTCTCCTTATTATCCGTTTCTTTGCCGGCCTAATTAACATATCCATTTTGATGGACAGAAAAACAATAAATGATAACCCGTGAATCATATTAATTGAATTATAAATAATTTTTGCACTGTAAAAACTTCCCGTATACAGTGTTTACACCAAACCAATAGATATATAATATGTGTGTTGCATATAAACTTCTCATTTAATTATGGTAAATTACATGCATTCTCATCTAATTAAATTAATTAACCATAGTGAGTTAATATAGTTTGGTGTAAGCACCCGATGTTGTGTGGGCAAGTATTTACCCTTTCTTTTTTTGATTTCTTTTTGATTTGATCATAATAAGGAAATCATACAAGAAAGTTGGCAGTGATACTTACCCACCACAGTTGTCCCCTTGTTGCACGTAAAAAGTTCAACACTAGCTCCAACTTGTTAATAATCTAATTACAGCCTTTTAGATCCTTGCATCTGTTCGTGTTATCTGGCATTATAATCATATAGATGCGAGGTTACACAAAGAAAAAAAACTCGTTTATTGTTGTACTGGAGTAAATGGTAGTACAAATTACAATATTTAATTTCTCATTAGGAACTGTCAACACAAATATGTACCATTGTCTTTATACATCTTCCCTAGTTAATTACGTGTTACTTTGTGACTATCTTATAGGTTAGTGGTATGTTATAAGAATTTTTAAAGCATTTCTTAGCTATTTAAGTATCTCGTTTGGAGCTTTTGTCCAAGAGCAAATTAAAGGAGAATAAGCAAGTCTTAGACATTGATCATTGCAGCACTTTGGACATGAAAGGGAATCTCTTATTAGTATAAGGGAGAAGGACCCTCAATATGATTACTTAATTGAGTATCTTAGCTTGAAGCCAAAAAAAAAAAAAAAAAATTGGGTGGGCATCTTGTGTTAGATGATAGTGACTTGAGCTAAAGAAAAAAGCAGCTAGTAACATGTTTAACCTTTTATGCTAAAGAGATATTCACACACACTAACCAAAAGGAAAAGGTTGATGCCCCCATCAATGACATAATGTTGGAATATATCCCTCTTGTAGTACTGATAGAAAAGAAACTAAAAATCAGGAAAAGTTATATCAGCCCCTTCATAAATTAAAACATGTATATATGCATGTCGCAAATTAAAGGTCTTGTGTTGTGTATATATATATATACTAAAGTGTGTGACTGTCTCATGGGGAATAAGTGTTTTAATTAGCTCATGAAAAAGAATAAGGCGTACGCATATGGTGGATGTGTCTTGATATATAATATGATTAAGTAATTAAAAGTATGTTCTTTCTAATGAACATTTTAAACTTTTAGATGAGATGTAGTGTCGGACGTAGAAGCCGAGCTACAGTTTTGATTTAACCCAATAGCTATTGCTTAAATAGTGTATCTGTGTTAAAAGAATATTAAATATATACAAATATTAAATATAGAATCGAGTCATTAACATTTCAAATCGTATTCTAAAATTCAGAACTTATAAGATTGAAATCCTAGTTTCGCTTGAGACAGGGCCGTAGATTTCAACATAATGTAAATATAGAAATCCATGTGCATTCCCAGTCACGCCTAACTTCTAGATGACTTTCCCATTTAGTTCATTTAAAGGATCTCTTTTTGAGGAAGCTATAACTTATTTTGGAAGGGGAATCCAAGCAATTATCTTCCTAGTTTTTCTCCTGTTTCTTAAACAATGACATTGGGGGCAAACCAAAATAGCTTTAGGCGGAACAGATAGTGATGTTTCTTTAATTAAAATATGGTAAGAACTAAATAAGTTATGGTCGAGGGACATGATGATCGAGAGCACTTTTTCGAAAGGAATAGTATCTATAGTAGCAAGCACTTATTTTTTAAGATTGTTTTACAAGTGATCTTTGGACTTATTGATAAGGTAATGATAGACACATGGGCGCAAATAAAACGAATCAGTACTTGTACGGAGTTCATGCATCTCTCAAATTTTATGGATAAACCATGAGCTCATATTATGGACAAAATCATCTGTATCTTAAGCCTTTTTGTTTGTACTCTACATTATATATAATATTTTTCTTGTTCTAGCAAAAGGCCTGCTGAAGAAAATAAAGATTTTATTTTTATTTTTATTTAGCTATGGATTTATTAGATCTCTTGCAAAAATGCATTGTAACATTAAATACCGACTCTTCTCGGACCCCGTACATAGCACCTAGAGGCGGATCTTGGATTTAAACCATGTGTGTTCAACTTTTAAAGTTTTTAGCACTGAACCCATTATATTTTTAAAGTTATGGGTTCATATATATATATATATATATATATATATATACTGTTATTTTGTCATTTTAATGAATTTTTATATATAATTTTTTACTCTGCATCGAAAATTATGGGTTCAATTGAATCATCGATACAACACTACATCCGATACAACACTACATCCGCCTATGAGTGCACCCGGCTACTCTTTTTTAGCTATGGATTTATTGGCCACGTGAAATTGTATTCGATTATTCTCTTTTACCTTTTCTGATATCCAGTTTTATACTATTAATCTTTTCCGCAAGTTGAGTTCAAGCCTGTTAAATTCTTCTGCTATCTTTCTCCAAGAGTACAATGTCGTTATGGTTGAGTTATTGATTCGTTAAGGTGATAACTATTTAGAAGATTGATACACTTGGAGATGAAGACGAATTTGAGTGGATTTTCGTGAAAATAAGTTCAATTTATTGATTATCACGCGGTGAATTATAGGATTTTGTGTTTATTGCTTATTTGGGTACAATAAGAAGATCCAAAGGAAGGCTTAACTTTTGTGGACTGAAAATGTAAAAATATATTTATACTGACAGTGTATATAATTAAGCTTGTATCTACGTTGTGTTTATACATTTTTCGAGAGGATAAAGACCCCTCAATTTGTGTTTTACCTTTCGTACATTTACGTTTGGAGGAGCTTTAATAGCTACAAATCAGATTTCTTGCATATTTTCTTCCAAGGTCATGAAGAAATTAAGTCAATGCAAAGTTTTGTGTATAAAGCGGTGCAGGGTTAGCTTCTTCAATGAGTTACTTGTTAAATAATCATTAATTTATTTAGCATATCAAACATACGTATATATTTAGCTAATAACACTTTTATATATATATATATATATCGACAACCATTAACATATGAGGTGGAAGTTCTTCGTTACGTCATTCTTAATATCGACAACCAGTAGTTTCATAACGACAATATTTGTAGAATCTACGATCACCATGCAAAGGTTTTGTAGCAGTAACTTGGTTTGCAATCAATCCATTATAACATGTACGGTTCTCACTTTGGTCACGGGAAGAAGCAGAAAAAGATTCAGACATTTTGAAGCTAAAACAGGATGAAGAAGATCTGAAGCTAAGATTTTTTAGAACTGGAAAAGGGAAGAACAAAAAGAACCCTAATTTTCAGAGACGAGAGTATCACTTAGTTTTATGTCAAACTGTCAGAATAATCACACTTCCTTAGTAATACCATAAAAGCGTGTTTAATTTTCACGAAACACAATTTTAATACCAAAGTATGTTTTTTTTGTTCTAATAAAACCATATGTATAGAGCAAGAGTATGGCAGAATCGTGAAATGTTTATACTCTAGATGATCACTTTCATTTATGTGTTAGGATAAAATTTCAAGGACAGACAACAAATGCAAATCTTATGATAGCTACAGCACTACCAATTTGCAAGCACGTTGTCGTCAACCTGTAATATTCACGGGCGAAAAAATCGATACACCGGCTATAATATAAAATATATTGTTTGTTTTATACTAAATAAGCTGGAATAAACATTCATTTCTAATTTCAAACTTACATTTTTCAATAGAGTTGGAGTGAACAGTCTAGGAGATGGGCATCATGATCATATTGGTGTTTTATCCCATGCTTAGTAATCTCAAAATTATTACATATTAGATAAGAGGTGATCAAAAAAATACAATAATTGTGATATAACTAATCTCGAGGATGTTAGTCCCAAAATATATTCAGCCAAATGCGTGATAAAATAATCTCTCATTTTATCTCAATATTGTTATCCTGTATCGCACATACCAAATGATCCCATAGTGTTTTAATGAATAATTCACCAAAAGAATCAAAGAAACATAAGCCAAACGGACACTACTGCACACACGGCTTTATGAAATACAATACTGGAAAAAATCATAAATAGTTAGATTTTGTTATAAATATATTATGGATGTTCATACTCCGTTGTAAATAAGTTTCCCGAAGAAGCTTATCCGTATGAGACTCCGCTTAGTAATCTATTGGAAATAAGCCTCCTGAAGAAGCTTATCACTTTGGTACCCTGTTATGGATAAATATTACCTCCGGTAGAAGATTATCCATAGTGGGTATAATAAGTTTATCCTTTCAGTATCTAGTTATGGATAAACATTATCTCCGGTGGACGATTATCCATAGCGGGTATAATAAGTTTATCCTTTCAGTATCCGGTTATGGATAAATATTACCCCCGGTAGAAGATTATCCATAGCGGGTATAATGAGCTTATCCTTTTAGTACTCCGTTATGGATAAACATTACTCTTAGTATAAGATTATCCATATCGGATATAGTAGCAGCTTACACACCAGCTTGTAGTAGCTTACACAATAGCTTGGAGTAGCAGCTTACACAACAGCTTATAGTAGCTTACACAGCAAGTTTGTAGTAGCAGCTTATACAACATACAGTAGCAACTACACAACAGCTTCCTTCTTTCTATAAATATAAGGGTTTTCAGTTCATTATGGAGAGTTCGAATTCGAATAATATATCAGTCTCTCTCTATACCTGTCTTTACTTTACGATCTTTATTTATAACACCTTATCAGCACGAGACTCTGCTATCTCGAGCAATTATTTTGAAAGTATCTGAGGTACGAACTTTCTTTTCCTAAATAATGTCAAATCTTTCTAAACGTGAATTTGTAGCCCTCGATATATCGGGCAAAAGCTATATGTCTTGGGTGCTTGATGCTGAAATTCATCTTGATGCGATGGGTCTGGCAGACACCATCAGTGATAAAAATCAGGCATCAAACCAAGACCGTGCCAAAGCAATGATATTCCTACGCCATCACCTTGACGAAGGCATGAAAATGGAATATCTTACTGTTAAATATCCAGTCATACTGTGGAATAATTTAAAAGATAGATATGACCACCTGAAGATGGTCGTTCTTCCACATGCATGATATGATTGGACTGATCTAAGACTACAAGATTTTAAATCTATTAGTGAGTATAATTCTGCTATGTTCAGAGTTATTTCCCAACTAGATTTATGTGGTGACAATATTACTAATTATGATATGTTAGAGAAAACTTTTACCGGTTTTCATGCCTCGAATATGCTCATGCGGCACTAATATCGAGAGATGGGATTTAAAAGGTAATCTGAACTTATCTCACATCTTCTTATAGCCGAGCAACATAATGGGCTATTAATGAAAAATCATGAAAGTCGACCTACTAGTTCTTATCCATTCCCTGAAGTGAATGAGACGAACATCCACCAAGTCAAACGTGGAAGAGTTCGTGGCCCCAGTCGTGGTCATGGCCGTGGTCGGGGAAGAAATCCCAATCATGGTAATAATAATGCACCAAAGAACTATCCTCGCCACCAGCAGTGGAAAAAGAAGGAACAAAAGCATGAAGCGGTGCAAGCACCAAATACAGAAAGTACATGCTATTGATATAGAGGAAAAGGGCACTGGTCATGTACCTGTCGTACGCCAAAGCACCTGGTTGAGCTTTATCAAGCCTCCTTGAAAAAGACAGAGAAAAATGCTGAAGCAAATTTTATCTCTGAAGATAATTTTGACTTCATGCATTTAGATGTAGTTGATTACTTTGCACTCCCAGAAGGAGAAACAAGTCATGTAATCGGTAGTGAATCTGTAAAAATATAAATATTTTAATTTTTATTGTTTGTAATAGATAGTATGGTTATGTGATTGTTGTACATAAATAAAATTTATATTTTGATGTTTACTATAATATGTTTTATTTATGTTATTTTGAAGAATATGGATAATTCTCAAATTATGTTTGGATCAAAGAAAATCATGAAGATATTTGTGTTATTGATAGTGGAACAAATCATGCCATATTCAGGGATCAGAAATACTTTTCTTATTTGCATAAGGAAAAAGCAAATGTTTCAACAATTTCTGGTAATATAAATTTGATTGAAGGCTTCGGAAGAGCCATTATCTTTTTGTCTAAATGAACAAAATTTATTACAGACAATGCATTATTCTCCTCCAAGTCCCGAAGAAACTTGTTGAGTTTTATAGATATCCGTCAAAATAGGTATCATGTTGAGACAATAAATGAAATGAACATGGAATATCTTTGTATTATAAAGAATATTTCTGGCCAGAAATGCATTGTAGAAAAGTTACCAACTTTATCTTATGCCTTATTCTATTTAAAAATTAGTACAGTTGAAGCACACTCTATCGTAAACCAGAAATTTATGGATTCAAATATTTTTGTACTTTGGCATGGCCGTTTGGGCCATCCTGGATCAATAATGATGAGACGAATTACTGAAAATTCGAGTGGGCATCCATTAAAGAACCCGAAGATTCTAACAAATGACAAATTTTCTTGTAATGCTTATTATCAAGGCAAACGGATCACTAGACCATCACCAATGAAGGTTGGCATTGAATCCCCCGCCTTTTTAGAGCGTATACATGGGGATATATGTGAACCTATTCATCCACCATGGGGGTTATTTAGATATTTTATGGTCCTAATAGATGCATCTTCAAAATGGTCTTATGTGTGCCTATTATCATCTAGCAACCTGACGTTTGCAAAGCTATTAGCCCAAATAATTCGATTAAGGGCACAATTCCTAAATTATCCTACAAAAGGCTATTCGCCTCGATAATGATGGAGAATTCTCATCTCAAGCTTTTGATGATTATTGTTTATCAGTTGGGATAAAAGTTGAACATCCTGTAGCTTATGTTCATACTCAAAATGGCCTTGCAGAGTCATTTATTAAAAGCCTACAATTGATAGCAAGACCACTACTTATGAAAACAAAATTGCCCACTACTGTTTGGGGCCATGCTATCTTGCATGCAGCATCTCTTATCCATCTCAGACCGACACATCATAACAAATATTCTCCGTCACAATTAGTTTTTGGTCATGAACACAATATTTCCCATTTACAAATTTTTAAATGTGTTGTATATGTGCCAGTAGCACCACCACAGCGCAGTAAGATGGGACCATAGAGAAAGATAGGAATATATGTTGGGTTTGAATCACCCTCTATTATTCGCTATTTTGAACCATTGACATGAGATTTATTTACTGCTCCATTTGCAGATTGTCGATTTGATGAAACAAATTTTCCACAATTAGGGGGGGGGGGGACAAAAAGGAAATCAAAAGAAAAATTATATGAAAAGTTTTATCATTATCTCACTTTGATCCACGTATCCCTATATGTAATCAGGA